>PVIC010009130.1:0-46346 GCA_004025085.1 Thryonomys swinderianus | reverse complement strand
AAATGGAATTTTATGGGCTGAGGATATTGTGGCTCTTGAGCAAAGCCTTTGTGTTGTCTAGCCTCTGAGCACGCGGTAGGGAATGAGACCGGAAGTCAGCTCACTCTTTGGTAAGAGCAATGAGAAATAAAAAACCTTACAAAAGTGGCATTTACCCAGGATCATCAAGGATTTCCTTAAACAGCAATAAAAAAAAAAAACCGTGATATTCTAGGAGGAGCAAACAAGGGTGAGCATATGCAGATGGCGGAAAGCAGCCTTCTTTCATCCTCTGCTGGAATACTCACTGAGCTCCCTGGTAGTTTTCAGATCCTCTTCCAAGAAAATGCCGCCCCTGGCTCCATGCCACTCCTCCATCGTTTGATGCTTGCCTTTACGCAGCGGGTTGTGGCTGGAGAAGCCACTTCCCGCTCCTGCCGCCTGGTCCCCTGAGTGGGCCCAGGTGTACCCTGTGTCCCACAGCCCCACGCGCCTTATAACCGTGAACAGTTACGCCGAAGCTTCTCCTCTCTCCGCTCAGTCAGTCGCCTCCTCTCTCCCTGCTTTCTGGGTCACTGCCGGCAGGACTCCGAACGTGCCGCCGGTGCCCTGGCCTCAGGCCATTCCCTACATGTGAACTGAACTACGCTGGCATCTGAGGACATCGCTCCTGTGGTTGCCCTTACTTTGGCTCGCGTTGTTCTCCTCTCTAGTGTATATACCTCTGGTCAGCAAATAATATTATTTCCGATAATATTATTATAATAAAATCTATTATTAAATTACCCTCCAGCACAATCAAATTTCCCCTTTAAAGAGTTCTCTGCATTCATTGTTTCCTTTTGATTTTTTCTCTTAAGTCCATTCTAATGATTTTTATATATCCTTTCTGTTAAGAATCATCCGTAGTATACATATTGCCAAATGAAGTGGCCACTCCTCTTGGCTTCCTCTCTCTTGGCTTGTTATAGCAGGTGGCATGTGGCTGTTTTTTTGACACGCTTTCTTCACTGTTGCCAGAATTATATTCTTTCTAGTCCAACTTAGTTTTCTTTAATGATTTCTCTTTATTTTCCAACATCTGAAATTTGGAGTGTCTCATGACTCAGTTCTGAGGACTGCGGTTTCTGCTCTGTGTTCATTTCCTCGTGTGATCACATCTGGTATCACAGTGGCACCTTCCATCAGTCTACTGATCAGGGTCCAATTTTTATCTTCCACCTTGATGTCTGTACACTTCAAAACCCACAGGTTTCTGATATCTCTGACTTCTTACACTTGGCATTGTAAAACCATACACTCTCCCCCTTGATCTCTCTATAAGACTGTCTCTTCCTATAGATTTAGCCCCTTCAAAGGCAAACCCAACCTGTTACCGTCTTGGACCAGAAGCTTCCAGAAGCTTTATAGCGACGCTCGGCTGCTCTCACTCACAGTTCTAGTTCACCGGGGAACCCTACGCGGTTTAGCTCCAGAATATGCCTAGAGCTCGCCACACATCACCAGCCCTGATGCAACCCCTCGAGACCAAGTCACTGTCGTCTCTTACCGGAATCCTCCCGCCTGCCGCAGGCTGGTGCCGTCTCCTCGCTCCCACTACGTCTGAGTACTTTTCTTCATGAAGTGGTGGAGCGATCCTGTAAGCAAAGAAAGGTAGATTTGTCACGTCTGCTTAAGAACTTTCATTGGCCTTTTATGTCCATGTAAAATTAAAAGACCTTATGCTTCGTGATTTGCACCTTCTCCTCCGTCTCTTAACTTCCTGTCTTCTCTACGCTTTCCCAGCTCCCTCTGCCCTGGCTTCCTCCAGGCTTAGGGCCTGTTTTCCGCCTCGTGTGCTGTCCTGCATCCGCGCATTTGTCTGTCTGTTTCTAGAACGCAAACATCATGAAAGCAGGTGCGTTTACTTTTGCTCTGATCACACGCCCCCCCCCCCCCCCGAGGTGTCGCCCGTCACTTTCCACTGAATGGCTGCACGAGGGGCCTTTAAGTTGCGGAACTACAGCACGGAAGTGTGGACCGTGCCATTCCTAGCAAGGCTACTTTCACTGCACGTTGGTAAGCTTGGTCTGTTACTTTTGATATTTGCTAATGTACTTGGAAAAATCTAATTGCTTTAAATTACTTCTATATTCAACTTTTCATCTTTATGTTTCCTATATTTACACTTTTCCAAAACAGATTTTGTGTAAGTATATAGGCATGGTGTTATCATGACTATGTGGTAGTATGATCTTAATATATGAATTATGTGGACTAGCACAGTACAATACACAAACAGAAACAGGGCATGGCAGACAGAAAGTAGCAAAAATGAACAAATAAGGGACCTTAACAGTGTCTTTTTGCCCCTTTCATGTTGTATCCTGGCTACTGGGAATACAATGGTGCCAAGCAAGTGTATCAGTGTAGCAAACACACACCCTTAATCCTGGCATTTTTACTTTTTTAAATTGGAGATAGGGTCTCACTATATCATTCAGGTTGGTCTTGAATTTACTATATAGCCCAGACTAACCTTGAAGTCACAGCAATCCTCCTGCCTCAGCCTCCCTAGTACTGGGATTACAGGCCTGTGCCACCATACTTGGTTGTCTGGCTTATTTATGACCAGCTATTTGTCGTTTCCTTGAGCCAATGTATTTGCAAGTTGAGAGTTGGGAAGAATCTACCGCTGACTTCAGTAAACTGAACATTGGCAGAGGAAAAGGTGGAACCATATCTCAGAGTTGTGGCTATCGTAACGGAGCCAAACTGGTTCATGATATTTTAATATTGACAGACTGTACATACTGATGGTACGAATATTAACATATTAGCTTCCTTCCACGTTTAGAAGTTAAAGACTTAAAAGTAGACTCACTATAACTTTCTGATTTATTAAAACATATAAATATGATGAACTTGAATTTGGGAAAGTTTTAAGGAAGACACAGGGTTAATATTAAGTGTGAAAATACCTGCATTATGTGAATCTCAAACTAGGTGTGTTCTATAAAACTTCTACTTTTCTTTAACATTTTAAAACCACTCCGGTAAGATTTACTTATGATAGAAGAAAACTATGATTGGTGGTGTATTCAGATCTTGACACATGAATTGAATAACTATTTGCTTTTTTTCCTGACATTAATTTAATGAACTCCTTTTGAACATATTATGCATGAGCCTTTCTGCCACAGAGTCGCTTTCATTATAAACTTTCTGAGGAAGTCAGCTTCAAATAAAAGCTTTTGGTTTCATAATGACAGTTTGAAGCATCTTTATTAAGGTATAATTTACATATCTCAAAATCCATTCATCAAAAATATATAACTCAGTGATTTTTGGTAACTGTATCTGGTTATGCAACCTTCTCCATCATCTAGTTCTAATGCATTTCTGTTACTGTAGGAAAGTTCCCTGGTGGCATTGCATAGTCGTGGACCCCTCTTTGCTCCCCACTGTCCCATCGCCCCAGCCCCAAGCACATCTTTTTCTGCTTCCTGTCCCTGTATGGACTTATCTTTTTAAAAATTCTATGCAAATGGAAACATACACTATGTGGTCATCTCTGACATTTTTTTATAATGTATATTAGAAGTTCATTCCTTTTAATTGCTGCAAAATATTTGATCTTGTGTATATATCATATTTTGTTATTCATTCACCAGTTGATAGACAGGTTTGTCTCCTATAAATAATGCTGCTATGAACATCCATGTACTTTGTGTGATATACAGTTGTCACTCATTCAGGTAGATTTTGAGGAATAGGAATGTTAGATTCAATAGTGAGTCTACTTTTAATTCTTTAACTTTTAAACGTGGAGGGCAGCTATTATGTTAATATTCTTACCATCAGTATGTACAGGCTCCATTTTCTCACTAGAACATAGTGGGACAACTTTTAAAATGAGTATCCTTTCTGGGCCGGAGATTTAGCTCAGTGGTTCCAGTGCCTGCCTCGCAAGCACAAGGCCCAGAGTTCGATCCCCGGTAACCACATACAATGCTGGGTGTGGAGACTCACACCCACCAGCCATCAATACCACACACCACAGTGCCGGGCGTGGTGGCTCACACCTGTCATCCCAGCACTCGGGAGGCAGAGACAAGAGGATTGCTGAGTTCGAGGCTTGCCTGGGCTACACAGTGAGCTCAGGGCCAGCCTAAACTACAAAGTGAGACCCTGTCTCAAAAAAAAAAAAAAGCATCTTTCCAATGAATGTGAAACTATATCTACACTTCCTTAATTCTGATGATGAATTAAGACTTTTTAAGCATCAGTAGATGTTTGTGGTGTATAGTGATCATATTCATCATGGGAGATTTGTACACATACATAATGTATTCTAATTTTTTTTGTCCCCTTTCCCTCTCATCCCTCCAATCTATTTCCTCACCATTTGCAAAAGCTCTCTTTCCATTAGGCTTTGTGTATCATCTTTGGTAGAATGGCTCTTCAGATTTATTGCCCATTTGAAAAATGAATTAACTTCTTCTTTTGAGTTTTAAGAGTTCTCTACATATTTTTCTTATAAATCTTTTATCAAATACATCATCCATAGATGTAGTTCTCTTATTGTGTCCCTTCTTTTACTTTTTTATGATATCTTTTGAAAAACAAATGTTTTTAACTTTAATGAAGTCCAATCTGATATGTTTTTCTCTTTTAGATTTGCTCATGTTGTTCTGAATGGTTTAACCTTTGCCTAATTCAAGGCCAAAAAGATTCGTCATGTATTTTCTACCATAGATTTCTGTAGTTTTGCCTCTTAATCATGTTTATGGCCTGTTTGTTTTTCTGTTTGTGTATAGGATGAGGTAAGGACCTGAGTTCACGTTTTGGAGTGAGACTATCTACTTGTATTGGCAATACTTGTTGATGAACCATTGATTTCTGTCAATACTGCGTTAAAAATCAATTGATCAAAAGTGTAAGGATGGAGTATTTCTAGTCTTCCAGTTTTTCTCCATTTATCTGCACATCAGTCCACACCAGCAATAACTTCCTGGATTACCACAGCCTTGATAGGAAATTCGAAACCCCACGGTGTCAATCCTCCAACTTTGTTCTTGAAAAATTTTCTTTGATTATTCTCACATTTTTCTAATTCTGTATCAAGTTTAAAAACAGTGTTTCTCTGAGACGTCCTTTAAGTTGATGTACTTCTTTTCTATTCCTTGTTTATTGGATTCATTTTTTCCTATTGAATACATTTTAGATTTCATCAAATGCTTTCTCCTTTGCGTTGTTTGGGATGATAGTATACTTTTTTGGTATTTATTCTACTAATGTAGCATATTGTACGAACTCATCCTCTCATTTTTCAACTGATCTTTCCCTCCTGGCACAGATCTCACTTGGGTGTGTTGCACGATCATTTAATATGTCATTGAATTTTGTCTGTTAATATTTTGTTGAGATTGTTAAGATTCTGCACATGTGTTCCTGATGGACACTGTTTCTCCAGGGAGTTTCCTTATGATGTTTTCATCTGGGTTTAACTTTACAGAATGAAATAAGACATATTCTCCAGCCTCTATTTCATAAAAGAATTGGTATATGATTAATATTGTTTGCTTTAAAATTATAACTTGGTAAAGAAGACATGTGGATCTTTTGTGGGAAGATTTTCAAATACTAATTCAATTTTTAACTTGCTATAGGTCTATTTCTGCCCTAGAAATTTTTATGTTTGCACTTGAGAAAACTAAGTATTCTATAGTCATTATATATTGTTTTTAAACACCAGCTCTAGTAGCTTAATACTATTGTTTGTGTCTTCTATATCTGTGTAGTTTGTCTATTTTTCTTCAAATATAAAGACTTCAGTTTTGAAATTAACAACGAAAGTCCAAGTTCTCCTTTAGTTGTATCAGCTTTTGCTTCAGGTCACTGTTGTTAAATATACATCTATAACTGATATCTTCTTGATGTGTTAACTTCATAATTATGAATTATTCTGTAGCTACATTTCTTGTTTTAAATTTTACCTTAGATGATATCAATACAGCAAATTCAGCTTAAGATTGCATATCATATCTGAGCCCAGCCTTTATTTTCAGCCTATTTATTTCTTGGTATTTAAAGTATGCCTCTTACAGAGAGCAGAAGATTAGACCTTATTTTTTTGTCCAGTTTGATTTTGAGTATTTATTCGAATTACATTTAATATAATTATGGATCTAGTTAAAATTACACTCCATTGTGCTGTTTATTTTCTCACATCTTCTACCTTTCTTGCTTTGTTCCAAATCAAGTCAGCTGTTTTTAGCAACAAAGATACTCATTTTCAAATCCAGTCCTACTATAGTGAAACATCTTTTTTCTTTTTTGAGACAGGGTCTCGCTTTGTAGTTCAGGCTGGCCCTGAGCTTACTATGTAGCCCAGGCAAGCCTCAAACTCAGCAATCCTCCTGCCTCTGCCTCCCAAGTGCTGGGATTACAGGCATGAGCCACCATGCCCAGCACTGTGGTGTGTGGTACTGATTGCTGGTGGGAGTGAGCCACCATACCTGGTATTGTTGTATGTGGTTACCGGGGATTGAACCAGGGACCTTGTGCTTGCTAGGCAGGTGCTGGAACCACTGAGGTAAATCTCTGGTTCAATGGAGAGTGTTTTTGGATCTTTTACTCTTCCATAACCAAAAGTGTCCAACAATTTTGATTTGACTAAACATTTTGATAGAGCAACATGTATCCTTTTTTCTTTCTGACAAGTGAAAACAGTATCTTTAAAAAAGCCTATATTCATATTTTTTCTTATAATTTAATGAAACTGTTCAAACTGAGATACAGGTTTTTGGAGTTGAAAATTTCCTTCACCCTTACATATCATTTGATCTTATAGCAGCCTGAAGAGTATCTAATGACTTAAAAGTTAAACTTTATAAATTCTAAGCTTTGTTATTATAATCTATATTTAACTGCCTCTAGTTAATAGAGAAATTTTATGTTTTCATTATTGTGAGCTTGTCAGTTTTGCCAGACCCTAACATTTATTACAGAATTAAAAACATACAGACTGCTAATGAGAAAAGGTAGAGGTTGGGTCTCGATTGCACATTCCTGTCAGCAGGTAGTGAACCTACGAAGATGGAGCGTTTCTCAGAAGTACTTCCGGGTAGAAAGGTGCCTGGGCCCTCAGCTGCGTGGCTGAGACTGGATACCCGGCAGACATCTCTGTTGCTCAGCCCCTGAATACTCCGGTTCATGGGTCCTCACGGACCCCAGTCCATATTTTGAGTAGCTCAGAGATTTGACTCTCATGTCTGAAATGAAAATAAATACCTGTCAGGTGCTGAAACCATTTAACTATCATGAAGAAAGGAAAACTTTTCTCCATGAATTCAAAACAATAAGGACTGAGTAGGTTTTCATGAAGGAAAACAGAAAAACTTAGGGTGACAATGTTTCCTGGAGCGTATGTAAAGCAGAGTGCAAGCGTTCTGGGCCATGGGAATAGCTTGTAACTGAGAGCTCTGCTATAAGGGGAAATAAACATGTCGAGAAGGCACAGATCACACCTGCCGTGCTTACAATCCAGTCTTTTTGATGTTGTTCCTGGAGAGCCACAGTGAATGCTCTAGTAATTTAGAGTGGATCCGAATCAAAATCTCCTACTAGTGAACTATAGTGAACTGTGAGGCAGAAAGGTTGACCTTAGAATCTGGTGGGCCTGACTTTGCTTCACTCTGTTCCTTGGCAGTCAGGTGACCAAGAAAAGACAATTTATTTCTGTGTCAGTTTGTTCGTTTTCAAGTGAGGCTGATGATAGAAGAAATTGTTATAGAAAAAATAAACTGTGCTGAAAAATTAAAACTGTCCTTGACACTTTGTACACATTTGATAAAATGATGGTTATTATTATTATTTTTTGAGACAGGTTCTCGCTTTGTTGTTCAGGCTGGCCCTGAGCTCACTATGTAGCCCAGGCAAGCCTCAAACTCAGCAATCCTCCTGTCTCTGCCTCCCGAGTGCTGGGATGACAGGCGTGAGCCACCACGCCTGGCACTGTGATATGTGGTATTGTTTGCTGGTGGGCGTGAGTCACCATGCCCAGCATTGTATGTGGTTACCAGGCATGGAACTCAGGACCTTGCACTTGCGAGGCAGGTGCTGGAACCACTGAGCTAAATCTCCGGCCCCGAAGGTTATTACTTCTGATTAAAATAATTAAAACATTTATTATCGGGCCGGAGGGTTAGTTCAGTGGTTCTGCTGCCTGCCTTGCAAGTGCAAGGTCCTGAGTTCAATCCCCGAAAAACACATACAATGCTGGGCGTGGAGACTCACGCCCACCAACAATCAATACCACATACCACAGTGCCGGGCGTGGTGGCTCACGCCTGTAATCCCAGCACTCAGGAGGCAGAGACAGAAGGATTGCTGAGTTTGAAGCTTGCCTGGGCTACATAGTGAGCTCAGAGCCAGCCTGAACTACAAAGCGAGACCCTGTCTCAAAAAAACAAAAAACAAAACAAAAACAATTTATTATCTATTACATGATAGATACACTCTAAATTCTGGAAATGAAGCAATAAACTCATAGATCAATACTGGGTTTCATGCAACTTACACTCTAGTGGAAGAACCTAGGTAGATAAATATTCACACATAAACACACCCTATATTTATATCCATCACACTTAATGTCATTACAATTTTAATGATAAAGTAGGTGCAATTGATTTCTTGAGATCTAAACATAGAATTCTTTTTTTATAAAGTAATGAAATAGCAGCCTCCTTTTAAAATTTTCAGTCAGTTTTGGTTGTCAAGTGAATTCTTTTTGCTTCTTCAAGATTTGACCTTATTTATTTTAGAGTATTAACTTTAGGACCAATTTCAAACACTTCCCCTTAACTGCTTAGCCAGTTAAGCCCAAGGTGGAAGTGGTGGCCTTCATTCAGGAAATTCCTCAGCCTGTCTTTCTCCCAGGCTCTAGATCTGCTGGTGTTGAATTTGATAAAAGGTGGGAAAGGCAAAGGGTTCCCCAAAAGACTTCAAAGGTTCTGGCTCCTGCAAGCAACCAGAGGGAAAAAAATCCTCTCCATGAACGCAGTCCTCCCTCTTCCTCTCATCAATTAATTTTTTCTGTTACGAGTGTGTGTGTGTGTGTGTGTGTGTGTGTGTGTGTACATGCACCCATACACCAGTATTTCTGGTTCTGCTAGATTGTCTTTTTTGAGAAAGCCTTCCTCCGGGGAGCGGGGGCTATCTCTAACAGCTGGTGCTCCCAGAACATTGGATATGCCCTTTATTCTTACTGCTCTTGCTCTTAGCTGTGGACTTTAACTGCTCTCTGTGGTGTCTAACACCAGACACCATTTTGTCTTAGCTGTGAAATACAGTGACTCTTACTTGACTGCTGTGGGTTACACTGAGATATCTTCCAAATCCTCATGAGCTCACAGGCAGATCTTCGGGAAGCTGACTGGATTATATAGGCTGATGGCTGTGAGAGGTTTAGACTGGTCAGAAGGGGCAGGTTACCGTTGATGTGACTCAGAAAGCTTGACCTCCTCTCCCAGCCCTTCCCTTCACTCTCTTTGCTTCCTGTCGGCCATGCTGTGAGCACCTCCCCTCTGCCATGCTCCTCCCCCTTGGAGCCAGCCAACTATGAGCGAGATGTGAGCCAGAGCAGACCTCTCCTTCCTTAAATTATGGGTGCTGGGTATTGTGTCCCAGCAATGAAGGAGGAGGCTGGGACCTCCACCCTGTACATCTTGGTAGTAGTCTTTGGCCATTGGAGGGAATATAGATATTAGATTATCCTTGGTTAAAAAAATTAATTCTTTCTCTTCCTTCCTCCTGCTTCCTTCCTTCCCTTTCTTCTTTCTCACCCTTATCCTCTCTCCCTGTCTCCTTTCCTTCCTTTCTTCATTCTTAGGGAGAAGAGGGCAAGATTATATCTATGAGCTTGACACTAATGATACTGTCAATTAGGGTTGAATTAGAGCTTTTGTATTTTGATATAGATTATAACACCCAAGTTTTTCCAAGAATTGTTGATTGCCAGCATTGTAAGCTGTCAACATAATTACCTTCTGAGTGAACTTTCAAGTGGGAGTAAATGTAATGACAGACATGTTGCTTTCTGCATCCTTAAAACTGCCTATAAATGCTGGTTGTTTTTTAAAATAGAAGTTCACTTTCATGCTTTGAATTTGTGTAAGAAAATGCTAACACTTCCAACATAAGCTACCCTATACAGATGATCTGGAAGAATTATCCATCACTTGAATTAACCCTGACATCTTTTGTGTTTAGTGAATTTAAGGCTTTCATTCCTTTTTAAAATTTATAACAAAATAAGAGCAGTGGGAGGCAGTGTGTGTGTGTGTGGTTTTAGTCACTTCAGGTTAAAGAAAACATCATCAGTCATATCTTTTGTGTTTTGGAGCAAGATAGTACATCTTCTGTCCCAAGATAATGGAACAGCTCTGTGAAGCATCGTGACAACTTTAGTGTGGAGAAGGAAACTTTCAGCAGTCCAGTAACTGCAGGACCTAGTTCAGAAAGGCCAGTGATTCTGAAAATGCTAAGCCAAGGTTAAGTCGCCTTGTTTCTTGCATGCTGAGAGATGTGAGGTGCCCACGGTATCAGCCTCCAGGGACTGCCAGGGTCTGAGAAAATTATAGAGAAAAGGCCAATTTTTCTAAAATAGAAACTGTTTCTGGTAGCTGAGGACATGTACAAAATTTTCAAGATGGATAAATGCACTGGAAAGAAAATTCTAACGCAGTTTAGGTACCAAATTGACTTTTGTATTGTGGTTTTTCAACCCTACCTTGATTTCGATAACTGGCATTTGCAGGGAAGAGTGCTATGCCTGAAGGGGGCATGGTGGGGAGCTGAGCTGCAAGGGGTGCCCACGGGCACACACATCTGCTGCCCCTCTCTGCCTCTGTCATCCATTAGGAACCCGTCAGAGCGCAGCGCACCATGGAGGCTGGCCCTGACCCTCAGCCCTAACCCCTGCCAGTGTGAACAGAATTTAAAGGTACTTCTGTGTGTGGTGTGTGTGTGAGTGAGTGTGTGTGTGTGTGTGTGTGTGTGTGAGAGTGGGGGGGGAGGGAAAGGGACAGAGTAACCATTTTAGTGCTTTATTCCTGCAACTACCCAATAGATGTGTTTTGATTCATGGATAGAAGTGGCCCAGAATTTATAATATTCCCTGAGTGTTTTGTGAATTATGCAAAATAAGGAACTGTTTATTGTCAAAATTCCAGTCAAGACAGACAGCTGTCAAAACTGAAAAAAATATAAAACATAAATGTAAAAGTGGGTCATTTTCTCGGTGCAGCTGACGGTAGTCTGAGCAGCTTGTTTCTGAGTCGAGCTCTGCGCCTGACGGCGGGTCCTCTCCCCTCCCCCTCCGCTCTTTGTCACGACGAGGACGCGACTCGGTTTCTGCGAGGAAACCTCACCTCGCGTCCTGCGCGGCGGCGTCCAGTCCTCCTCTCGGGAGACGTGTGGCGCCGGAGGGACACGATCTGCGCCTTCCAGTTCTGTCAAGAGTACGGAAGCCCTGCCTTTGCAAGGCTAGACTGAATCTCTGCCTATTTTATACCAACTCTGCACTACTGAGTCTCTCTGGCTCCGGTTTTTAAATCCGTAAAATGGACGTCACTCCGATAACACTTTGTAGTCGAAGGTTTATTTAGTGGCACGAAATGAAATTTGTGGAAGTGTGTAAGGTTGTCAGGTCTCGGCGCTGCCCGAGCCGCCAGCCTGTGCACCGTGCTTGGAGGAACGCGCAGGTCCGAAGCGCTGCTCCGGGAGCCACGCGCGTGGGGTTCCAGGGTCACCGCGTCTCAGACGCAAGGCATATCCCTGGGTCTTTCTGGGCTCCGTGTACTTTGTCTGCAGGAAGAGGGACTACGAGAAGAATGAAACTGTAAAGTCGGCACCCAAGACACAGTGAATAGCGGTCATTCTAGGTGCTCAATTCTGGTTGACTTAGTGAAAGTTATAAGCACAGACGTGCCAACTCCACATTTTCTTTAACCTTCATATTGGCTGGGTCGTCAGAACAGCTGCACGTATGAATCCTTTTGCATTAGTCCGTGGTTACTGGTACAGATCATCAATATTCTACATGCCAAATTTTTATTGATGTTCTTTTGAAGGTACAGAAATGCAAGGATTTCTGAATTATTATGAGTTGTTATAGTAGGGTTTTTTTTTTCATTATGCTTGGGATGAAATTTAACTCGTGACAAGTTCCTAACAGAATTTAAATAACAGAAATATTTACTTTCATCTAATTTACTAAAGTATTTCCTTTTATGAGATGAAATGAGCTATACAGGTATAGCATAGCCTTCAGAATTTTGCCTGGTAGGAAGCAAGAACTACCTATTTTTCACAGAAGCTTTAGCCATGTTAAGAAGCAAAACTTCCTCAATTAAATTTGCTTCTTGGTCACTTTTCTTACTAGCCTTCTATTTTTACATTAATATATTTCAGTCTTGCACCTTTATTTTTTGGTAAGGTAGCCCAGGTCTCCTTGTAATCAATGATAATTGAAAATTAGAAAACTAAAAAAAAGCCCAACCATTCAATTCTGATAAACTTTGACTCCATCTTTGTTGTCTGTAACATGCTGTATTAATTTTATTAAATCAGAGTTAATTTTGAGATGCAAAGCAATATGCTACTGTGTATTAGTCAAAATGTGTACCTTATGAAATCAGACTAAAATGAGTAATATTTACTTTTGAAAATTTTTATGCAAACCAAAGTTAACCAATTTTTGCATATAGAACAGATACATTTATTGTTGCACTATTTCACCAGTAAATGAAAATTCACTACAATATTAATCTTTTCAGTGTTATTTTTTAAATGAGCTCATGGGTAAAATTTAAGTATTGATATTTACTTTTACAGATAAAATAAAAAATTTTGTTCTTTTCTACTGTTTCCTTAAATCCACTGAGTTTTACCACATCTTTTCAAAAATTTTTGCTGTTATCTTAAGGGCAAAAAAAAAAAAAATTAACAGAAATACCATTACATGACATTTCAGTAGGGATGTAGTTAAAACGATTTAAAGAAAGGCTCTACTTCCACTTTTTAATACTTTTTGATGAGCACATGGCCTGAGGGAACTGGTGGAACAGATTTAAAGAGTGAAATAAAGAGTTTTTCTTTAGTGTCCTAAGGCCAGAGAACTGGGGCAACACTGGGTGTGTCAAAGCTGCATTTTGTAGCACTTAACGACGAAAGAAAGAGTGAGCAGACGGTATTTCTTTTTAAGAGGCAAAAATATTTTCAGTCACAAAAAATGTAAGCCTGCCTTTCCCAGAAGACATTAGTAATATCAAATGCCAAAGCACAGTGAAAGGGCAGAGCTCCGTGTTCCACCCCTTTGGTGTTTCCTGGTTGCAAATCTCTCCTGGGTTTGCGTGCTCACTTTTCTTTGTGAGATCCGGTGTGTCAAACGCCAAGTCTGTGTGGAGAGGTAGGCCAAGCGCTTGGGGGGCCAGTGAAGGGGGGTGCTCAGGAGCCCTGTCACCGATACCCTGGGTCAGCCTCTGGGGCTGCTGCCCCCCAGTAGCGTCATGTTCTTTTCTTCTCCCACTTGGCCTGGGGCCTTGCCTTGTAGCTGTCATCTTGTTCTTCGAGTCCACTATGGTCGCACTTCATGAAGTGAGGGGAGACTCTTCTCGTTTGCCTCCACAAGGGAGCTAAACTTTCTTTCTTTTTTTTTTGCTTTTTGAGACAGGGTCTCGCTTTGTAGTTCAGGCTGGCCCTGAACTCACTATGGTGCCCAGGCAAGCCACCGCGAACTCAGCAATCCTCCTGTCTCTGCCTCCCGAGTGCTGGGATTACAGGCGTGAGCCACCACGTCCGGCATTGTGGTATGCGGTGTTGATTGTTGGTGGGCGTGTCTCCACGCCCAGCATTATATGTGGTTGCCGGGGATCGAACTCAGGTCCTTGCGCTTTCGAGGCAGCCGCCGGAACCACTGAGCTAACCCTCCGGCCCCCGAGGGATCTAAACTTTTAATTTTCCTTTCCAAGCAGTGAGAGACCACTCCTGGAGGCTCACAGCGACCTCAGGGAACCACGAAGAACTGCATCTCAAAGTTCTGGCACCCAGCTGCACCGACCCGCTCTCAGGGGCACCCCGTTTCCTGTCTGAGAGAGCTAGGGCGGTGCTTGTCTTCCCCTTTGTGAGGGAGACTTAATTTCTGTACATCAAAGCTCTGTTGTCTGCATCACAATCTTTTATTATCCACTAGATTTCTATGCTATCTTCATGTAAGTAGGACTTTATCCTATCACATCAGACAAATGAGAGTTCCTAGTCGTCCATTTTCCTTTAAAAGGGCAACCAGGAAGTCTCTTTAGAATATAAGTCAATACAGTTGTCCACATAATCTGTAATTTCTTTGTGCTGCTCTTGAGAAAGTAGCCAATTTACGGAAAGTGTCTATAGCACGAAGAGGAATTACTTAATTAAGCACCTGCTATTTGTTTCAAGTCATCTTATTTAATTATCAGAAAAATCTTTAACATGAGGAATCAGCCAGGGCTTGGTGGCAAGGCGAGGTGGGTTGTTGAAGACACTGTGGCTAAGGACAGACTCAAGGCCTGACTCCAGGGCACGTCAGCGGCCCTGGGGTCTATTCTCTGCCCACTTCTGGGCCAGCATTTGGCTCCTTCAGCCGATTTACTTCTTGCTACGTGGGAGGACTGGATGGTTCATCTTGCTGCTCGCACACTGGTCTTTCATTGGTCATTTCTTTCGCTAAATGAGCCTTACAAGGATAGTTTTTAAAACTCAGAAACAGTCTTCTTCACTGAGGTGAAATTTCCATCATAGTAAAACACCAAGATGTGACTAAAAATTTATATCTTTGCTTATCACTTTACAGAACACAGGATTATAATATATACATATTAATTGAATTTTGCATTGAATTTAATTTTTGTGATCATATTTTAGTACTCGGGGAAGCTATGGTCTAGAGTTTAAAGACAAATCTTTACATTTAAGGAAGTCTCAGTTCCTAAATGCACTTTTTTTCAGTAAAGTTTTAGAGGAGAAGTGTCTCATGAGACACTTTTTGCCACCACATTCTGAAATATGACTTTCTGTTGACATTCGCTAAAGGGTTGGAAAACAGAGTAGTGTGATAATTCTTTTCCTGCTGGACAAAGTTTTCAAAAATTTTTTCTTAAAAAAGAAGCCAAAGATAACTGAAAATATTCTCTTCCCAGACACAGTATACTAAAGTAGTGAGTGATACACAGCATGTCAACGTGCATGAGGAACTGGGTTTACACAGTTTGAAGAAGATAAATGTAGAATATGTTTAGCTCGCCTTTCAACAGACCCTCGAAGACTAGCCTTGTTCAGTCCAGATTTGAGGAGTTTTAATTCACTTTAAGGGAACTCTTTGTTTTGTTTAATTTCATCTGGACTTTCCATAATAACAGGCAATAATCAGTTGTTGTTTAAAAGAATCTCCAAGACTGAAAATGAAATGAGAATAAGTGAGATTGATTGTGTGACAGACATAGGGAAGTCTTGATTTTATTTTTCAAACTATCTGACATGGATTAACTTGGTGGTATGTTTTTTGTTTAACTAAATGAATACTTATTGAAATTGCTATGAATAGTTACCTCTTTCTAATTTTTAAATCTTCTAAAGACACATAACTATGCATAATAGCTGTTGGTTTTAGAGAATAATTTTGCTTGGGACATGAGTGTACTGGTTTGTACAAGAAGATGATTTCCATTATACCATTTTGAAAATTTGGTTCACCAAAACTGTGAAGATTGTCATTTGTCTGCCTTCTGTTTTTAAGATAAGTGTATATAATTTTAACTATTAGGAATGTTATTCCACCTACATGCAGCTCTCAAGTACAAAAATCACTCAGAACATAGACAAGGTAATTCATGGAAAAACAAATTACCGTATCAAAAGAGTCATAGTATCTCTGTAAAAATGTGAAGTCAAATGTCTTTTCTCACTGAATTGAGACTAAAGTGCCATGTACAAACCTTTTATTCTAAACGTTCTATAACACAATGGAGTATCTACACACACACACACACACACACAAATATGCTCATGTATATTCTCTACTTGCAGTTAGCTATACCATGTCTTCTCTTTCTTAGACTTCCTTTGGCTTTACCAGTTCAACTCCTGCTCAGTCCTAAGGTCTCACATGATATAAACCCCACATTCTCAAGTGTTCTGGGATTGCAAGACTGGCGTAGAAGCACCTTCACTGAGACTTTACCTTGCCCTGTATTTTCCCATATGACAACATTATCATGTCTTTGCTCAAGTTTCTCATTTGTTTCTTTCACAAAACTCTAAGTTCCTAAAGACCAAGGACTGTTTTGTGTACTGTAAAATAGCTAGCTCCTTAATTTTTGGTTGAGAAAAGCTGTTCAATTAATATTTGAAAAACTGAATTAAGGTGAATGTTTAGAACAGGGGGAGGCATTGCACTTTACACTGCTGAAGTTGGTGCTAGCTCTTGTTTCTTCATAGGGGCACAATCAGGTTAAGAATAATCCTATTTAATTCTAGCTTCTGACAGTGTTTCTTATGGAAGGGTGAAGATAGTATTTATCATTTATGTTTATCATTTATGTTCCCTCTAGCAATCCATCCACTAACCCCACCCTTCCTTCTTGGTCATGAATTCCTACTTGCTTATGCCTTATTCAGAATTGAGTTTGCTTCTGCGCTGAAGTCTCTTTTCTTCCTGTTGCAATGCTCATAAAGTCTAGCTTTAAAAAAAATGAAATTGACTATTGTCTACTCTGATTTTTCTTTGTCAAGGAAATAAAGAAGCAGGGAATAGGAAATAAGATGCTGATGGGTAGACTAATTTAGATAGGTATCCAGAAAAGATCCTAATACAAGTTGTGAGGATTTAGTTTTATGGCTTCTATAAAACAAGGTAATCCTTTATTCATGGCTAGGAAAAAGATTTCCCCACAAAGCTCGGGTGCCATTTCAGTTCTGACACTTCCCATACATGTTTGACAGTCTTGCAAAAGACATTCACAAACTATAAGAATGGAGAAAGGCTTGACATTTTTGGAAGAAGTAAGTTTGGTCTTTCATTTTCCTGTCTGGTATCATTTTTGCAGCTAGAGCCTTACTATCCCTTAGGTTTAAAAAATAACTTTATTCCCCACATAAAATTCTTTAACTTTTTGATACTTTGTCTTAAAAACAATCACTTTTGCTGTATGCCTTGCATAGTTTCTGTGAGGATTATGCTTCTGATTTGATTTAGTATATGCTGTCCCCAAGTACAGAATTTTGTCATTTGAGAAAACTGCAGAAGAGAAGCAGAATAGACCCTTTTCCTTCCCTCTCCCATGCCATAAATTTCTGAAAATAATTTTCGAATCTTTCCCCATTGAAGTCTGACTCTGTACCCAGAGGGAAGGAACATCCTTACCCTGAAGATGGTGGGAAGGGGACAGGAAAACATCTGTTGTTACCATTCAATGATTATGATTACATTACTACCCTCCTGGTGAATCAAAGGCTTTGTCTCTTACTCTGGTTGTCATCATTTGTTTCTGTCATTGCCTGACAATTAAATAAAATAAAAAATGAAACTGAAACAATGTCAAGGTAACTGAAACAAGAGGTAGAAAATTCACCCAGCTCATTACCATCACCCTTTGCCCAATCATACTATGACTATATTTTTCATCAAACCAAAGCATAAAATGTACAACTACCCATGTTTAGCATTTAAGCATCTTTGTTTTATAATTAAAAGGAAAGCTTAACATTCCCCAAAGAATCCTCCTGATGTACGTAATAACTTCATAAAGCCAAAGTGCTTTCATGATGACTAAATACCTAAGTGATGTGTCACATGCCCCACCACCTCTTCTGCCTCAGAATTTCTTACATTCTACTTAAGAATTTTAAAGAAGCCTCTTTGTCTTCCCAGAAATGCAATCCTCATCATACATGGAATTGTTCTTAGACTATTCCAGAAAGGTGCTTCTCCTCTATTTGTACAAGATCTCTTAAGAAGAATTTGAGTTTCATGACAGACCGTATCTGATGTTAGAACTTGTCTCTATAGAGTCAAATACGAAAAATACAAAACGAATAATTTTGGATTGACTACGGACAAAGGTTGTTTGCTTGACCTAACTTTAGTCAGACGCTGAAACTTCTGCGCCCACCAATGTATTTCTTATAAAATCTAGTTTTAGCAAAGATCGTCTAAATCAGTTTAGCAAGAGACCCCACCTTTGATATGTGAACACCCTCCTTATGTCTTCATGGTCTTCTCTGTTGTCCCACAGGGGATGTCTGCTCTCCTAGTCTCTCTTGAACAAGAAGCTTGGTAGGTCTCCGTAGTCAGAATTCTTCTCAGTCCTGAAGTTTCCACTTAGTAGTAATTTTCCTATCACTGACTCCACCCATATTCCTTGGCTGCAAATTCCTTTCCCTCCTGGGCTGCTGTTGGAACTGATCCCCGTCATTCTTCCCCCCCTCAGGACCCCAGCCCTGTTATAGGGGTCCCAAAACCTGGACTATGGTCCTGAGATGTCTGCCATGTCACATTTTGACAAATGTCATGGAATACTTTCTTCATTAACACTACTTGGGACTTCAAGAGTTGTAAAGTGCTGGTCTTTTTTTTGCATGACTGGGCATGTGAGGAAAACAAAAGTTCAGGGATTTCTTGTCTTTGGTATTGTGTTGTATATGGGGTGTATCAGTAAGGGAAGAGCTTCCACAGAGGCAGCACAGTTCTCCCTGTGCCTCTGAGCTCCTGTTCACTTCTCAGACAACATGAGAGGCTGGGCTGGCCAAGACGGAGTTCTTCCCTGGCACTAACAGGCTTCCTCTCCTCACCAGGGCTTCCTGTGCCAGCAGGAGGCCCTGTTACCATGGGCTCCTGGGCAGCAGACAGAATCTTGAAAGTGACTGCCAGCCTGTGCTTCTTTCTAGTTGCTGTGTGAACTTTGGAAAATGAACTCGGAATTTTTAAGAGAGGGTACCTATTTTTGCATATTTTTAATCCCATAAGGGCTTGAGCACTAACTATCTTTTATGTATTTGTTAATCAGTATCAACAAAACCATGACATTTTGCTGGGTGAATTGCTCTTGTTCTTTCTTTTATGGAGCAGTATGTGTGAGTGGGAAGATCTTGAATTGCTCCTGCTCTACTTGCCAAAAGAATACAAAACCATGTCTTCCATAACTCTTTTCTTATGGTAACCAGTGTTATTTGAGGCTATCAAAATGCCAGCAGGTGACTTCTTTTCTTATTGAAGTACAAAGCAGCACAGACATTCTCTTCCTTCTCAAAAAGCAATTAGCTGCAGTGGGTTTGCTTCCTATGTCTAAAGGTTGAAGAATTAAGATGTGTTACACATGCGTACCAACTTCCCATGATGAATGTAATCATAATGCACTGCAAATTTGTACTACTAATAAAAAGGTTAACAGCCACAGGACAAGACATGCTGCAGTACTGTTTGTGTTGTGAATGCTACAGCATTCTTGGGGATGATGGGTAGGTTATCTTTCTAATGGGTATTTGTGCTGCAAAAGAACTAATATTTTTACATATTTTGAGACCCTTGATTTGGGGTTATTTTATTAATATAATAAGCACTATTATTATTTAGCAGAATATTAGTAACAAGGAAAATAAACTCGGCATCTGATTTTAAAGATCATAAAAGCTAATCCCAGGATACTTTTACTTTAAAGAATTCCAAGTATGTCTTTTCAGGGAGAGAAAATGTGCCCCCTCTCTGCTCCAGTACTGTCCCCTCTGGCTCCCACTTATCTTGTTTCATTTTCTCCCTTTTTGATGGAGGAATTGCTAACCCACAGGTCCATGTCTTGGTCATAGACTAGTCGGAATCACTGGATGCTGAAAGCCAGACTGATGGCCTTGTTCTCCCTTCTTCATCCCGATCCTGAGTAGAATAAGCCTAGAAGAAGGATAGCCCCTGTCAAGTGCGCCTTTCCAAAGCCTGATACAGTGTTAAATATTAAAATTTTAAATTTTAAATATGAGATTGCTGATGAGAACTCTCTCTAGCTTTTTAAAAAATAACAGACTCAGATTTCCTTAGAAAACTGGCCTTCTTTCCACTGTCTTTAGTTGATGAGATCAACTTTCTTTTCAACACCAGGAGACCCTGTGACATAACTGAGCAATCAGTGTCTGTTCCTTGTCACAGGACTGGTTCGCAGATATGTATGCAAACCTACCACAGTGGTGAAACTCAGCCACAGGCAGAAGCGCAGCTGATACATCCAGAGAAAATCATCTCCATGAAACTCTGAGTCCAACCACAGTGACAGGAAGCACCAGCTCTAGAATCTGCACTTCTGTATCCCGTACATTGCCTACTTGTCTTTAATATAAGTCAAGCTCAGATCCTGTCACTTATACCATTCAGCATTTAAGTGTTGGAGGGATGCGTAAGAGGTTCAGACCTTGGATTTCATTCTGAGTTATGAGTGGCTCATAGAGGGTTACTGGCTGCGGGCTCCCTAAACATGAGGTGATACTTCGCTTTTTTGGGGGCTACTCTTTTTTTTTTTTTTGAGACAGGGTCTCCCTTTATAGTTCAGGCTGGCCCTGAGCTCACTATGTAGCCTAGGATAGCCTCGAACTCACAGCAATCCTCCTGCTTCTGCCTCTGCCTCCCCAATGCTGCAATTCTAGGTGTGAGCCACCACACCTGGCTGGCTATTCTTTCTAGTGCTTTTCTCTCTGGAGTATTTTATACTGGGGGAGATGAAGAAGCAAAACACATGGAAGGGTGTATTTAACATTCTTGGTTATAGAGAGATCTAAGGAGCTCAAAGCCTGTGTCTCATCCTGAGTGCTATGATCCAATCTTATTTATTTTTAAAGTTTTCTGGTGGGAAGCATTTAGTCTACAACACTTAAGAACTTCCTTTTATGTTTTTATGATACATTATCTGATGGAACAACCTCCAATGTGCCAGAATAAAGTGGCTGAATTTTAACTTGGTTTTACTTATTCCTTTCAGACCACGATGGCTCTGTGCAGTAGAATAATATTGATTTAACATTGGGCCTCAAAACTTCAGGTCCACAAATGCCTTAATGCTAAGTAGTGTGAGACATGCCGGGGGGGGGGGGTGGGTATTACTCTCTGATGACTCACAGAGTACCTGAGTAGAGTAAAAGCTTCAAGCTCACGGGAAGGAGCTTGTTTATTTTCACTCATTTCATCTGACCATGAACTCTCTTCTCACCTGGCTGCCTCTCTTTTGTTTTCCTTGAATACCAAGTGAACCAGAGTAGGTTAGGTAAGAGATACTACAATCATTCTCTTTGATTAAGGGTCACTCTCTTTTCATTGGTAGTGTAATTATTCACCAGACTGTTGAAGCCAAGTGGACATCAGAGGCTGTATTTTTCTTTTATTTACTCCTCTTTGTGCATCCTTAATCCAGATTCTATCCAGCAAATCCAGCTGAACTCTGCTTTCATACATAAAATGTCACCTTTTTAAACTAAAGCAAAGCAAACAAAACAACTGCAGCGTAAAAGTTACACAGAGACTTCAAGGTGTGATGAGACCCAGGGCCCTAACTGTTCTTGGACGGAAGAGGGAACTGAATGAGAGGTGGCCTTAGGGAAGTGAGGCTCCAGCTCTCGCAGATCAGTGAGCTCCTGCTCTACAGTGGCCGCTGGAGATATGGCAGTAAGAGCTGTAGGTTAAGGTAACAAGCTACAAGATACTGTCTTCCTCTTGAGGGTTCCAGCCTTCAGTAGCTCATTACAGACGGCTGAGTTCAGGCAGGTTTATGTTAGGTAAACGGCCCTTCTGGTGGTGGGAAGACGGAATACAGTGAGTGAGCCAGACGGTGTAGGAAACAGTTTGGATGGATATGGCTGCAAACTAAGTGAAAGGAAAGCTCAAGAAGGAGGAGCAAAAGATGACTTGGTGAGCAATGAGGGAGGTGACTTAGAAATAAGCTTTTTGGTCTTCAAGACACCAAAGCTGAGTAGCATGATAAGATCAATTCAGTATTTAGGGATCTCTTGTTTGTGGCAGGTATCCTGCTGTGCACACCAGGGGGAGATGCTCCTTCTATAAACTCAAGAGTTCCGAGAAGTATACAAGGCACAGTAGATATCTGTGAGGGTTGTACATGTTCTTTGCTCCCATTCCACCTTCTTTGTAGAATCCCCCACTGAGGACTCGCATTTAGAGTGCTTTCTCCTGCTATAGAGGCTCATGGGGCCCGCCCACCCCTCTCCTTTCTGACTTCCTGGGATCCTTTAGTGGCTCGGTTCAGACAGCTAGTGCTCCTCATTAGACTCAGGGTTTAGAGCTGTCGCTGAGAGGCTTTGGGCAGTTAGAGATTAACTGTGAATGAGAGTAGAGTCCCAATCAATTTCTTCTCTAACCGAATTTGAACTGATGGTTATAAATACAGGTACTAGTATGGACATGATAGAACCTGAGACGAGACTTAAAAGGACAGGAAAGACTTCTAAAACATCCTAACAGTGCTCCTGGAAATTCTCATGGCCTAACTTCTGAAAAAAACATTAGAGAACACCTTATCAAGCAAGAGAATTACATACACACACTCACAGACGCACATGAGAAGGAGAGAGGGAGAGAGACAGAGCGAAAGAGACAGAGACAGGAAGATAGAGTGAAAGGCAGAGCGAGAGAGACAGAGATAAAGAGAGGGAGAGAGGAGAGAGAGGAACCATTGGCTCGTTTGCAATCATGTGACTTCTGTCATCACATACTACTATTGTAAAACATCACTTGTTTATCAAGTTAAAATTCATTAGAAATGTTCGCTCAGCTTACAGAACATGTCAGTCATAATCCAAGGTTTCACTGTATTTTAAAATCATAACAGATTTTGTGAGTTCAGGGAAAAGATTGCAAATATGTTTATTATGTTAATGAAAAGTGTTTTTACTTTAGTGTATAAAAATAGGAAAAAGACAATATATTACTAAACTTAAAAAGTAATGTTTAGAATGTGATAGATGAAAGTTGGCCCCTAATGAATAAGAGAGTGGATCAGCATAGTTATCTTTGGAATTATCATTGCATGTGGCATTATTTTAATTGGTGAGAATTTATGATGGCTTAGGTTGTTTTTGCTGCCGACTGTTTTAAAAAAATACTTGCTTACACATCAGTTCTGGGTTCCCCACATTTTCTGTATGAAAAAAATCTAAAAAGCATGCTTTCTCCTGATCAGAGGCAGGTCGGGAAATACGACGAAGACAAGGCTAAACTTGGGGATCTGGGCACTTGGCCCTGGATCTGCCGCTCTCTGAGATCATCTCTGAGCTTCTGTGCTCTCATTTCAAGATGAGGCTCAGCGAATCCTTTTTATTTTCTTCAGATTATTATTGTAAAGATTTAATTGAGCTCCAGAGATAAAATGCTCCCACCCTTCTCTATCTGCCTATGCAGGCTGTTTATTATTACAGCGCGTTTTGTACCTGATGTGTCTTTTTTACCGTTTAATTCCCTTTGTGAACTGAAAGATAAGCTCCACAGTGTAGAAACGTTTCACATTCTGTTCAGTGCTCAGGTCCAGAAGCACAAAGCAGCACCCGATGCAGAGGACCCCGCGAGTAAGAGCTGACTAAACAAATGAGCAGAGAGAGCCCTCTTTGTGGACCATGAAAACCTTTCTTAGGTGCTTATTTCTGAACAGGGACTAGGCTCAAAGTCTAACACTGTGGGAAGTCTTTCTGTGCTGGATTCATGACCAATGTCATTAATGTCCACTTGCTTCTCAGTGGATGATTCATATTCCCCAACAGCCCCAAACAAGATTAAATGCAGGCCCTCCACATTTTCATACAAAATATCAAAAAACGACTATTTCTTATATGTATTTCAAAATAACACACTTTTGGATTATGTACATTTGCTGATATCGATACCTCATAGATAAATGCTTCATCAGTAGAGAACTCTGTGAGAATTTTGGCTTAAATGTAAAAGAGCCTAACTTTCTTTTGTTGAGCACAAGTCATAATTAATGCTTTCCACAAATAGCATTGATTACATTTTATTACTCAGCATTTCATGTCTGCATTAAATAAAACATATTCTTTTTGCTTGTTGATTTGTTTTTTTGTGGTAGTGGGCATCGAACTCAGGACCTTGTTCTTTGCTAGGCAAGTAAAGAGCCACTGAGCTACATCCCTGGCCTAAGAAACACTCTTACTGTAACAATTTAAAAGTTTCTCCATCTTATAGCTATTCTTTTATCCTATTATTTTAAGAGAAGAAGAGATCCCTCACAAAATACCAAAACTGATACATACATCCAAAGTACTTCCTTGAGTTGCTTCTAGTTACTGCCTGTCAGTACCTGAGGTACTTTACATATGTAAGAATGAAGACTATTTTGAGATTTGTCAATCATCACATTATCATTGCCATCACAACCAAAGCCAGTCATTAACACTAATTTACTTTGGTAGAAAATTTAGTTTTCCAAAAATTAACTTTTATTTTAAGTTTGTTTGTTTGCTTATTTATTTATTTATTTATTTATTTATTTATTTATTTATTTATTTATTTATTTATTATTTAGTAGTACTGAGGATTGAATTCAGGCCCTTGTGCTTCCAAAGTAGGCATGGTACCACTTGAACTAAAACCCCAGCCCTTAAATTGATATTTTAACTAATTTATAGAAATAAAAATAGTACACACTAATGTGGTACCATGTAATATTCCAATAAGCACATATAATATGTAATGTTTATATCAGTATATGTGCTGCCAAAGCGAGCACTATAATGTTTATATCAGGAGGATATAATATTTATGTCTTGTTTCCTTATGGTGAGATTCACAAAATGCTTCCTCCTATTTTTAGAAAGGCATGTCACATTTTTGCTATCTATAGGCAGCCAATGTACTCGGGCCCTTGTGCATCCAAGGCTGATGTGGTACCACTTGAGCTAAATCCCCAGCCCTCTTGTTCCTTTTGAATTTTAACTTAGTGCCCATTAATGGATCTTCCCCAGTCAGTCACTGTTTAGGCTTCCCATATAAGTGTCATTGTGTGACACTTGTCTCTCTGTGCCTGACTTATTTCACCAAATGTGGTGATCTTTGGTTCTGTGTTGGTAAAAATGACAAAATTTGATTCTTTTGATAGTTTGATGTTCTACTCCTTTTAGAATACATGCTCTTGGCCCTAAAACTGACATATTGACTCAGTATATGTTGGCTGTCATATCAGTATCATGCTGTTTTGATTACCACGATTTTATAGTATGCTTTGAACCAGGTGATGTAATGTCTATTTGTTCTTCATGCTCAGGGTGGTTTTTCTTTTTCAGATGCACATAAATTTAGCAACTGTATTTCTTCTCAGTTCTCTGAAATATAACATCACTGTTTTTATAGGGATTGCCCTGAATTTGTGAACTGTCTTGTGTCATATGTGTTAAATATTTGGTATATTTGAATAATATTCTTCTAATTTATATAAAAGGAAGTCTTTCCCACTTTTTGTGACCTCTTTAATATCTTTTGTCTTTCTTTGTTCCTTCCTACTATTTTTGATTTAAATCTTATTTTATCTGATATAGATAAGGCTACACCTAGTTTCTTTTGGAGTTCATTTGCATGGAATGTCTTTTCCAACCCCTTACTTTTAGGATGTGTGTGTACCCTTGCACCTGAAATGAGTCAACATATGGTTGGATCTTGGTCATTTTTCAGTCCATTCAGTTATTCTATGTCTATGATTGTAGAATTCAGTCTATTTACAATTAAGGTAATTATTGATATGTAAAGTTTCACTGTAAGTTCACTATGTACCTTGTTTTCTAGTTTTGTCATGGTTCCTTTCTCTCCTTACTCTCTTACTTTCTTTGTAGTTGTGTTTTACTCAAGTAGTGTGTTTTGATTCCTAGTTGATTATTCCTATTTTAAATGATTATAAAGAAGAGAAACAAGCAAATGAAAGAATAAGAGAGAATATGCTAATAAAAAACTACATGTGTGCTCCAGTCTTCTCTGTCTTTGAATATTTGATATCTTGTTTTCTTCCATATTTCCTATAACTTAACATATTAATGTAGTTATTTTAAATGTTTTCATATTCCTACTAAAGATATGAATGGCTTATATATCAAATTTATAGTATTAGAGCATTCTCTGTCCTTTTAGGTATTCTTACTAGTGAATTTTATACCTTTCTGTGTTTTATTCTTGCTCACTAGCATCTCTTTTGGTTTTAGAATTTCTTGTGGAACAGGTTTGTTGGATATACATTTTCTTAGTTTTTTATTGTCCTGAAAATGCCTTTATTTTTCCCTCTATTATAAAGGACAGTTTTGCTGGGTACAGTATTTTCAGTTAATAAGTCTTTCCCATCATGGCCATGAAATTTTCACACCACCCTTTCTTGCTCTTCAAGGTTTCTGCTGAGAAGTCTGCTATGAGGTAAATCAGAACATGCTGTGTTGTTTTTTCCTTCTTTTACAGCTTTGAGAATCTTCTCCCCTTACGACTTCTTTATAAGATGCCTCAGGGTAGTCTTGTTTGAGCTAAATTTGACTGGAAACCTTCAACTTTCCTGTACCTCGACATCTGTATTTTGCTTTAGATTTATATATTCTGTATTTCTACTTCTTCGAATAGGGTTTCCACAGCTTTGGCATTCATACAGCTTTAGAAACTTCAAATATTTGGTCTTTAAAGACTATCCCTAAATTCCCACAAGCCAATGATGGCAATCCTTCAAAGACATATATGAAGGAGGCAGAAATTTAATTTTTGCTGGGGAGGAGAATGTGCCTTATTTACTCCTATATAAACCGTTTTCAGCAAAATGCCTCTAGCTCACAGTGGACACTGAATGTTGAATGGGAGGCAAAAGAGAAAGCAGAGAGGCAGGGAAGTAAAGAGGAGAGAGGAGAGTATGGAGGATGAGGCAGAGGGAGGGGAGGCTTCCGCATGCCCTGCGCCCCGAGGAGGCAGCTCTGACGGCGCCGAGCACCCGCGGGGCCTCCTCCTCCTCCTCTCTGGCGGCCTCGGCTTCATCAGAGGTTCAGCAGCCAGAGTGTCAAGTGGGCACCGTGCAGGGTCGTACTCGCAGGGGACCTCGGACTGCGACCGGGAAGAGAAGGAGGAGTCTCACTGATGGGAGACTCCCTGTGCAAAGCCAGGGGTATAGAATACATTCTGCAATACTTCTCATAAAAGTGGTAAAAATCATTCGGAAGTGTTTTTTTCAGAAGCCCTATTTTGTATCTTCATTTGCTTCTGACCTACAAATATGTACACACACACACACACACACACACACACACATACACAACTGAAACTAAAGTTTAAAGAGATAACAAGTTCCCTTATTACCTATATTCTCAGATTCCTCTTGTTTTATTACATATTATAATAAAATACATGCTCTTGGCCCTACAACTGACATGCTGACTCAGGGGTGGGTCATGCTGTGCAATTTAAAAAGAAAAAACAGAAAGTAAAAGTAGGAAAGACGCTCAGTTCTGGTTGGTCTTTCCTACCACGATAGTGATAATTACTTCTGGAAAGACGCTTCCGTTGTTTCCTAAGCAAACTGACATGGTCACTTGTATTTCTCTCCTCTCTAGTACAAATATCTGTACACATTATACAAGTCAGAGCATTAATTATTTGAGTTATTTTTACAAGCTCCTAAAGCTCTGTGCAAGGCTACTTACATTTATTTGTGCCATTTTTGTCAAAGAAGGTTGGTAAATGAACAGCTAAACATTTAACGGGAAAAGAAAATGTACTTAAAAATACAGTATATTTTCTGGTGAAATATCTACAGCAGATAGGATTAGTATAAGTGTTAAATTTCAAGTACTGAGTGTGAAGTATAAAACAGCCTTGCAGTTGATTTAGGGTCTTTGATTTTGTTAATTCCATAGTAGTTATTCATGAAAACATTTCTTGAAAAACACATGTTGAAATATTCTGAGTAAAGGCTTGTGATGTCTACATCTCTCAAATTTTTCATTTAAAAATGCATATTAGGACACGTCTATGTAGAGAAAGAGAAAAAATAAAAATAAGATAAAAAGTCAGATCTCAGTTACTTTAATAATTACATAAGGTACAATGCTTTCTGCTGAGGCCAGTTAACAACAGAAATATATTTAGGGAACAGAGTGTATTTATGTTTTTGTACATTTCCAAATACATGCTAATATATTACTATGTATCTATATACTGGATTATTTTTATGAACAAAAATTATCTTTCATGAAGATCTTTCTATAGCACCAGTCACTAGAATTTGATTCAGAACCCTGCCTTCATTAACTTTAGTGGGAGCTACAGAAGATTCGCTGAAGTTATTTATATAATTAGTTGTATCAGAAGGAAAGGACTTGTATATGAACATTTATGTACCTTTGACGTTCTCTCTCATTCTCCAAAACTGATACAAAAACAATGCCAGTTATAAATATCAATTTTTTTTTTGAGACAGGGTCTCGCTCTGTAGTTCAGGCTGGCCCTGAGCTCACTATGTAGCCCAGGCAAGCCTGGAACTCAGCAATCCTCCTGTCTCTGCCTCCTGAGTGCTGGGATTACAGGTGTGAGCCACCACACCTGGCTGTAAATGTCTATTTTTTGTAGCAGGAATACACACATTGTTTTACAAATGTGAACAATTCTTACTTTTTATGCCCTATGTATTTTATAAATAGTGAATAGCAAGCCATCACCCACTGTAGTATTAATGTAACTTCTCTCTAATGAAGAAATTATAAGTTCCAAAACATGACTTCTTGGAAGTTAGAAAAACAAAGCAATAGCATTAAAAGGAATGACTCATTTTAACTTAACCAGTTTTTGATTTAATCAAACTACTGGGATTTTTCTTTTCCTAGTAATGCTGTTTATTTTATTTAAAAACAAACATTTTTGGGAAGTAGCTTGATGTCATTGGTATATTATTTCTTGCCATCAGCCAATAAATTCATGGTCCTGGGTGAAAGCTTGCATATTGGCCCCTCCACGAACAAAGGCACATGGACTGAGTTAGTGTCATGAACTGGTCAGTCCTAAATTCTACTTGGGAAAGATTTTATAGCTTATTTCTTCAACCATAAACATTCTGGATCAATTTGGCACTTTAGGTCCTTATTTTTCCCGTTATTTTCCTCTGTCTAACTCCTTCTGGTTGATTCGCTGAATGAATCAATCTCTTGTTAATTCATTTTTGTGGGTGCCACGGTCTTCTGGAAATCACTTGTGTGTGTGTGTGTGTGAATGCTTTTGCCCCTTTGGTAGGGGGTAAAACAAAAGGCAGTTAGCAGTAGGAGTCATTGAAGATAATGCCAGTGCAAAACATTAGGCTCATAATTAAAAAGGCAACATTTATTGAGCACTTACTACATGTATACACTGTAGTCAGAAATGTATATATTTTAAATATGAATTGGGGTGGTGGTGCATACCTGTAATCTCAGTACTCTGGGCATAACAAATACAAGTCCAACTTGTGTAGTTTCACGACCCAGTGAGAGCTGGTATTCAGAGGAAAAAATAAGGAAAGGCCTGGGGATGCAGCTGAGAGAGGAGGTTCTGGGCTCAACCCCCAGTGTCACTTAAAGAGAGAAAGGAGAGAGAGAGAGAGAGACAGAGACAGAGAGAGATAGACAGACAGAGACACAGAGACAGAAAGACAGAGAGGGAGATCCATCTAGTGAAGGACTACCTTTGGCCTTATGAAAGAGTACAGGACAGTATGTCTTGTAGCCTTTTCCCTAGAAGAAAATATGGGCTTGGAACCAAATCGTTTCTATAGTACCTTTCAACACCGGGACCATAAGTTAACGCCCACTGGCCATTAAATGGAATCAGAGTAGATTATGACTACTCTGTAGGATAGGAACACAGTGAACAAACTAAAGAACTGTTTGGACTTCAGCCCCCAAAGTGCACCAAGCAAGCTGGCTTAGAACTCAGCTGCAAAGACCAGTGAGTGAGTGTATTTGTTGGTGGATGAAAATTGGCTGCGATGCGCAGGCCTTAGTAGTGGGTGATCTGTCATGTGGAAAGAACAGAGTGCTGCTCTGGAATTCCTTTGAAGTTTTTCTCTTTCAGTTATAAATGTCTGAGATGGTTCAAAAATTTCACAGCAGAATGGTCATATTTGCTTTATAATTATGCAGTTTCAGGGTACCTGTCTATCAGACTTTACCAAGGAAACTCGTAAGTTGAAAACAGCAGTTGGAAGGTAGCTCTAAAGTACCTCTCTTTGAACATTTGCTTTTAACATGAGAAACTAAAATAAGCTCAATCAGAAGACTAAGCAAGTGATTGGATCTAATTAATTAAGTAACTGAAACATATGTTCACCATGCTTTAGAATAAGAAAGGAAGAAAGGAAGGAAATAAAAATATTATGGGTCATGTTCAGTGTGCCAAGTAGGTTACATTCCTGAAATGTTAGGGAAGTCAAGGATCTGAAAAATTAAAATTGTTCCCTGAGCCGCAATATAGGAGTAAATTGTGACATGCAGCCCTGGCCTAGGGTCTGCCTGGATCTGGGCAAACCCAGGTCTGGAGAAAAAGGCACCGAGATACAGTCATACAGCTAGGTCTTCCAGGACAGTGTGTATCCTCGTTGTCCAGGGTTCATGACCATGAACCAGCAAACACTCCTGTGACAGGGAACGGATGGGACTCGGAGGCTCAGGGTCATTCCTAAACATCTCAACATTTCAAAGCGTGGCACTTGACATTCAGTCACGCATTCATTCATCAACCACTTGTCAGCTATGATGTACAAAACCCTTGTAAGGAAACTCGCCATGGACACTGGAAATTGCCATAGGTAAAAGAAACTGAGTCATGCTCTAAAGTGTTTTTGATAGGTCTGTGGTCATCCAGAGTGGCAAAGTTGAGGCCACCAAGGAAGTATGGTTGCAAAAATCCCCTTTGAGCTGGGCCTTAAGAGCCAGGCAGGGGTGCTGCCTCTCAGGGTAGATTTCTTGTCTCTAGGCCTGGACAGCTGTCACCCCCCCTGGAGGTGTAAAGGCCTGTATTAGATTACGATCTCCAGCATGTTTCTTCTGTCTCTTTCTACTTATGGTCCATGTTTCCATCAGCCAGAATGTTTCTTTATGTCCCGAACTAGTAGCTGATGAAAGGTATCAGAATTTGGTGAGAACTGCAAGAGGTAGAAAGGGTCAGGTATGTTTGCAGTCTGGAAAAATCTCCACAGCGTGGTATAGCCAGGCCACAGTTCCCACCCATGTGGCAGTTATTACTTAGTGACGACATAAGGAATTAAGACATCAACTCAAAGTGAAGGCTGGGTATGTGTGAGGATCTCTGGGTTCGAACTTCAGTACCATAAATAAACAGAAATAACTAAGTGCAATATGATCAAAGGATAAAGACAGAGAAGCACGAAAATTTAGGATGGAAAATAACTTGTAATAAAATAGGAACAAGCAGTAATTCATCAAAATAAATCCTTACTGTGAATATTCTCCTCACTGTCCTTCTGAAACTAATAAAACTTTGAGTGTAATTCTGGAGTTTTATATGTGGATTAAAACCCAAAATATATTGTCCATGTTTATCATATATTCACCCCTTGTCTATGTGATCCACATGTATCATCTCATTTAATTACCACAGATATTGCATAAGGTAGTCATGATTATCTTCCTTTCTTTGCAGATGAGGAGATTGAAGTTTAAGTATTTTAAGTAATTTTCAGAGAGCATATACCTCACTAGTAGGCCACTCCAGAGCGAATGCTTTGAGTTCTGTACTAGCATGCTATTTAATTAAAGTCACATTAAATTAATTGTTTGAACTGAACACTCCACACACGTGTCACAGGTTAATTAACCAAACAACAAAATTAGCACTTTGTTAAAATTTTCTTCCTTACACTTCTCTTTCTGAAACCAGTTGTCGATTGGAAGAACTAGTTATTCTTGGCTTTGAAATAGATACATGTTATTGGTTCTCAGTATGATATTTCACACAGAGTTCTTTTGCTTCGTCAAGTTGTTTGGTAGGAATCACTCCCAACAAAAAGAAGAGACTGTGCCTAATTTTAAAAATGTTTAATGGCAGTAAATTTCCTCTTCCACCTCTGGTCTACTTTATTTGCGCTAAGCAGCCTGCTGTTAGGTGACAATGAGCAAGACAAGTTTCTCTTCCTCTTTAGTAACTGAACTGGAGAGGACTTGGACCACCATGACACACTGCTCTCAAAGAGCTCGGTGGTCCATGTCTCTGATGGTGTGGACACGGGGTAATAACTTGGATCCTGCATCCAGTGAGGAGATTTAAAGAAGCCACAGAGAGCTGGGGTGCAGCTCAGGGGCTGAGCACTTGCCCCACATGTGGAAGGCTGTGGGTTTGATTCCCAGCACGAGGGGAAAAACAAAACCCAAAACTATCACTGGGAAAACACTGTAGATCATTTTGATCAGTTTACTTTTAATTAAATTACTCTGGCTATAGTTGAAAAAGGAATACATACATTAATATAAGCTGAGATGATGGAAACACAATGCCATCATTGCAATTTAAATTTAAATGAGTTATAAAACTTCTACTTTTATCTGGCATATTAGCATTTTAAATAGTGGCAAATACTGAATATTCATGGCTCAGCATGTTACCCCATTTCTCTCATAACTAATTGCCTGATGAGGTTCAGTGAAATGTTCTTTTGATGCTAAAGGCTCTTGACCATACTGAAAAACTTTAAAATGTCAAGTCATGATTGAGGGTTAAAGAGAATGCTTTAGGAGGTATGTACAGTTTTATGACAACATACTAATCTTTAAAACAGCTCAAGTATTTTTAAGCTTCAATAATGGAAAAAACAATATTGGGCAGGAATGAAACAGGAAGTGTTCAAGTTGATGTTGCTCTAGGCAGAAACCGATTCACATAAAAATATTAAAAGCAAAACAATACTTTGACTCTTCACACTGGCTAAACACTTGAATTGTAGTCTTGTCCTGTAGATTTTCCTCTTTTGTAGACTTTTCACACTGAAGCTAATTTGATTTTTATTGGCCTAGAATGTTTTCTTCTAAACTCCCAGATCAGCTCTCTAAAACAATATTTATCAGTTTCAACTCTCCTGAAGGAAATTATCAGCATTCATGAAACCTAGAAAAAATAATCTTGTTTAGAAGTAAAATAATGGCATTTGATACTGTGTCAGATAGGAAAGGAGAATGTTTATTTTCTGGAGAGAGCTCACTGCCCAAACTACTCTCTGGGATTTGTTTTACTGTTGTTTTTACATTAATAAAAAGCTGACTTCAGGCTATTCAGTCAACCCTGTTGAGGTCTTAATGTTTGTATTTAGAAAAGAGTCCCTTTATATTTCCTTGCTGTCTTTTGGAAATATTTCTATATCTTCAGTAAGTGGTGATAAGGAGTTTAACTCCTTTACTTTTTGTCTATACTTGAATTAAGCACTAAGAAAAACAGAATTAATCACTTTCCAGCAGACATAAACTCAGTTAATCGCGTCAAATGCTCAACCGTCCCATTATGCATTTCCAAACACAATTATAGGATGGCCTAACATAGTCTAAAATTCCATTCTCCACAGCCAATAAAAACAATTGTTTTGGTCTGGGTCCAGAGTATGCCAAGTTTAACTTGTGTATCTCAGTACTGTTTTAGCATGCCAACCCCCAGAGGCTCAGCTATCTTTTCCACTCTTTTTCCTTGTTCTGTTCTGACAGGAGAGTATTAAATTAAGTGCCGAAGATACTCTCTTGGAAAAGAAGCATTTTCTAGTTACAGATGCATATGTGTTAGATGGGTAGATGGGTGGGGATTCTTCTTAGATAACTGGAGGTACAGGAAGCTAAGATACGGTCTGGAGATTTAGCTCAGTGGTTCCAGTGCCTGCCTCGCAAGCTCAAGGCCCTGAGTTCGATCCCGGTAACCACATACAATGCTGGGCGTGGAGACTCACGCCCACCAGCCATCAACACCATATACCATAGTGCCGGCCGTGGTGGCTCACGCCTGTCATCCCAGCAGTCGGGAGGCAGAGGCAGGAGGATTGCAGAGTTCCAGGCTTGCTGGGCTACATAGTGAGCTCAGGGCCAACCTGAGCTACAAAGCGAGACCCTGTCTCAAAAAAAAAAAAAAAAAAAAAAAAGAAGCTAAGATCCTAGGGCTGGGTCTGTCACTGTAATGAACTGCCTTTGCTTCTAATCCTCAGTGAACAGAGGGAGACAGAGGTATAGCTATAGATACAGGTAAGATTTCACTCCAAACTCAAAATCTGTATATATGATATAGATATTTTATTAATTACCATTTGTTAATTACCAATCTACTTTGCACAAGGCAATGCTAAAGAAGTATACAGTATAAAAACATAAATTATTCCTTCAGTCTTGCATAAAACAAGATAAGAAAGCTAGTGATGGCACCCACAGAAGTAAAAGAACTATTGCAGTTGTGCTGCTGATGCCTTCAAGTGAACGGAAAGACTTTCAACAAAGAAGAGACACGGATCTCAGATCTGATTCTCAGGGCACCTCCCAGAGTCAGGAGATTCACACTGAAGGCTCAAGAGTAGCCAGGATCCCTGCAGGAAGGATTCAAAGGAAGTGTGTCCTAAGCCCAGGAACTTTGAACCCCGAAATTCCTGCAGGGAGAATAGTGATTTCTCAGTAGGTAAATGGAAAGTGCTGCAGGGTGGCTGAAGGCATTAGTGGACGAGTGGGTGAGACTTGGAAGGGTGGTGCTAGAATACTCATGTATCTGTATGTCTGCCTATCTATGTGACTTCTGAGTCATCAATGTGATATGCAGGATTTTATTTTATAGGATATGATACTGAGTTTGACTATGATAGGGACACTTGGGAATGATTGGGAGATTTTAAGCAAATAGGAATTTGGCCTTTAAGGGGTTTTATTGAAAGAATTATCAAAAATAATGTGTGCATAAAAATATCCAAAACAGTAAGCTGTATAGGCCCTAGAGAAATTAAAAATCACTATGTCAGGGAAGATAAAAGATTTTTTTTTACTTGAAAACTGAGGTGAATCTCAGTGAACATCAGTCCTAGATTAGGAATTTTCCTCATTATTTCAGCCTCTAACCCCGCATTTCATTTCCATACATCACTTTTTTCTCTCTTATCAACAAACACCACCTATTTAAATACCTAGTGGCCCATACAGTGTCTCCTGTGAGGCTATCCTTTGGTCCTGCCAGCCAGCAATGCTTCAGCAGTGAATGTTCCATCATATTTCTCAGTACCATTCTGGGTTTCTTACACCTTTCTCCCAGATGCCAAGCCAGAATCCCAAGTATCAACATAGAATACTTTATTATTCAGTACAGCTAATTGTTACCTAAGCCCCATGTATTATTTTTGCTAATTTTTCTCAGATATTCTCTTTTTCAATTAATGGCCTTGCTTTATTTTTTAAGTTTTAATTTTTTTTTGAGACAGGGTCTCGCTTTGTAGTTCAGGCTGGCCCTGAGCTCAATATGTAGCCCAGGCAAGCCTCGAACTCAGCAATCCTCCTGCCTCTGCCTCCTGAGTGCTGGGATGACAGGTGTGAGCCACCACGCCTGGCATTGTTTTTGTTTTATTTTAAATCACAACAATAGTTTTCCTAGATGATGCTAACAGACATCCTGGTATTATCCTGGCATCCACACTTACAATCCTCAAAATATATGCTATGTTTACATTGGTGAGATCTTCCAAAACTGTGAAACAGCATTTCCTCTCCCTGAAAGCGGCCCCCACATGACTTCTTATTGTCCCAGTGGGCAGTCCCAGGTCCACGGTGTGGCATACGTGCCCTGGGCTGTCATTTCCCCAACTTCATTTCCTGCCTTTTCCCCTCATACTTTTATTCCAAGTTATGTCATAAGTCATGTCAAGACACCGATGCTTTCTGAATGCCACCACACTTCATGGTTCTGTCTTATTTTCCAGCTTGTCATGGTTGTGTCTTCCCTCATTGTGTTTCTTATAAATGGTTCTCCCTGCTGATCCCTTGACTGTGGCCCAGAATAAGATGCTGGAACAAGAAAAGTTATTCTCCTTAAATACCAGTAGCATTCAACAGGATGAAGTTCCCATATTAGGAGGAACTAGTGAAGTTGGAGACCCAGAGTATAGCAGATTCATTTCCTCCAGGGAACACAGGGACACTTGTGGGTAACCCACCCCTCCCCCCAAGAGGAAAAAGCAAGAGGAATTCTGCAATGGCTGGGAGGGTGAATAACTGGACCTTGAAGGTCCCTTCAGATTCCAGGAACCTGTGATTCTATTTGTAGCAAATAACTCATTACCTCAAGGTCAAAAAATAGGTATTCATGAGCTCCTATACGGAAGCTAGAAGACAAGGGTCTGTAGTTGTCAACAGCTGAGAGTGAGTTCAGAATCTCCCAAAGTTCAAGAAAGTTAGACTTAATCAGTAATAGACTCAAAGCTCGTCAGTGAAAAAAAATTGCCCATGAAACAGGAGCTAGAGAACACAGCAAACATAAAAGTACATCAAGACTGTATGGATCCAGGTGAACCAGGGGAAGTGATCACGGTTAAGCACACGGGCTGTGGAGGAAGACAGCCAGGGTTCCAATCGTTGCTTTGCCAGTCACGGTGCATGATCTTAGCTCTATCTAAAAGAAGGGTACCGATTCCTTCCCAGACTGCCTTGCATTTGTAGAAGGGTCTTAAGCAGTGCTTGGTACACAGTTTGACTCAGTAAGTGACAGAAGCTCTTTTACAAGATACAGAGACAAGCTGGGCGTGGTGGCTCATGCCTGTAATCCCAGCACTCGGGAGGCAGAGACAGTAGGATTGCTGAGTTCGAGGCTTGCCTGGACTACATAGTGAGCTCAGAGCCAGCCTGAACTACAAAGTGAGACCCTGTCTCAAAAAAGAAAAAAAAAAAAGATACAGAGACAAGTCAGACTTTACAAGTGTAGGAATGGAGTCCCCCCATGGGTTTGAGTGAAAGTGAAACATCTTACAATGTGACTTTTAAAAACATGCAGGGAATGTTTTCATTATTTGGGTCACTGTTGACGTGATTTTAAAAAGACACATACTTCCATACTGGAGAGTCATATTTATGGGACTCAAACCACACCTTCTGTTTAAAATTTATTCTGATTTTATTTTTCCCTGAAAGTTCTTAGTGATATTTTGACCCAAAGTCTTATTTATCCACTTTTGCTCAGTGAAGATTATAAAACAAACAAGTGTTAAACCTTGAAATTTAAGGCCTCTAACTATTTGGTCTCCTGCTTTTGTTAGTTCACTAATTCATGAATCCATGAGGAGAGTGACACAAAACAAACTTATGTGTTTTTAAATCAAGTCTTATTTCTAGGGCTCAACTTTGAACAAATGATCATTATTAAAGAATTAGATTTTTAAAGATGTGACTAGCCAAGATACTTTGTCATTAGGGCTATTATTAAAACTAAGGCCGGGTGTGGTGGCTCACGCCTGTAATGCCAGCACTCAGGAGGCAGAGGCAGGAGGATTGCTGAGTTCGAGGCTTGATAAGGCTACATAGTGAGCTCAGGGTCAGCCTGAACTACAAAGCGAGACCCTGTCTCAAAAACAAACAAACAAACAAAAACAAACTAAGAATATAATTGTGGAAAGGCAGTGTAATATATTAATAAAAACAAAATTGTTGACATTGGATTGAACTGAATTCACATCTTATTAGTGTAACATACCAGCTGAACAGCCCTTGGCAAATTATGGAACTTCTCTGAGCTCTATAGTTTTCCTGGCTGTGAATTAAAAAATTACCTGAAAATCTATCTCTTAGGTGTATTATATAGAATTAACTGAAGTATAACATATAAAATATAGTGTCTGAAACTTAATATATAACTTATAAGCACTTACAATTCTTATGCTCCATACTTCGGATTGTGTTAGGTAGATAAAAGACCAGGTAGGAAAGATTGTAATTTTCTAGGACAATTTAGCAAAATGAAGATCCGTGATATGAAAAAGATGCAAACTTTTAAAGATAGATTTAATTTTTCAGGATCCTATTCTGGCATTGGTTATGAATCAGTGTGGAACCTAATATGTTCAGTGTTGGGCTTGCAAAAATGTCACTGATCAGTTTAAATCTTATGTGAAATTTGAATTTAAAGTTTAATAAAATGGACACTGAAAAAATTTATAGGAACTACTCCATGTCATAGAGCAATGAATAGCAATGTTGGATTGAAATGAAATATAAGGTAATTTCAGAGATGAGACTGATAAGAATAGATCCTTTTGATGTATGTGGAGTGAGGAGAATAATCAATAAAAGCAAAAAAAAAGATTGAAGATGGAAGGAGTTTTTTGAGACAGTATTTAGGTCTATTTTAATTCTCCTTGCTAATAATCATTTTTGTTTTTAAAAAGGTAAGAGAGATTGTGGTATATTTCTAGCCTTTGAGTTATTGACACAGAATCTACCATATTTACTGTTAAAAGTTTGGAAAATTCAGTGGTCATTTCTATTCAAAGCCAGCATGAGTCATGGTTATCTCTGCTGCTGTCTAATTCTTAAAGCCTGGAGAAGTCAACAGGTTAGTATTTAGGAATTTTCCATTTACTGACACTGATTCAATTCATTTCTCCGTGGTAGTTTTGCACATTTAGTCATAGACATTACTGGATGCTTAAGATAGAATTCAACAATTATTTTTTTTAACTTTTTTTTTTTTTTTTTGAGACAGGGTCTTGCTTTGTACTTCAGGCTGGCTCTGAGCTCACTATGTAGCCCAGGCAAGCCTCAAACTCAGCAATCCTCCTGCCTCTGCCTCCCGAGTGCTGGGATTACAGGAGTGAGCCACCACGCCTGGCTAACAATTATTAATTGAATTTAGAGTCATCTAGAAACCAAACAAAGTATGAAGGAAGGATGGTAATGGTGATTCAGTATGGAAGCTAAGTTGATGATTTAGCAATAGACTTCAGAGCTGTGGAGGAATTAAGCCTTTGTATACAACCACCTTTGAACAACTTTCCCTTGACAGAAGAATTATAAATAAGAATATTTTGGGCATGTTTGAGAAGAAAATGTAAGGACATATGTACACTCAGTACAGCTGAATTTGTGATAGTCCAATCTTGGAAACAACCTAGATATCCATAACCGGAGACTGGTTAAAGAAAATTTTTTTATAAAATGGAATATTACTCTGCCACAAAGAATGACAGCTTTCATTCATTATGTGCAAATGGATACACCTTGAGGACACACTAATGAGTGAAATAAATAGATCACAGATATGTAAATACCATATCTTTTCTCTGGTATGAGAACCTGTAGATGTAAATGAGTTCTAGAATGTATGATAGATTTTGTAAAATAGGAAATATCCAAAGGGAATGTGATGGAAAATAATGAAGGGAAAGAATAAATATGATTTGGAAAGAAAAAGTAACAGCATGAATATAGGGGTGGGGGGTTGTGGGTGGGTAGGGATATGGGTAAAAATGAGAATTAACTTTTGTCATATACTGGTACAAATTTCCCAATGTTGAGGGTGACTGTGAACTGTATATAAAATGTACCAATAAAGGATTCAATTAAAAAAAGATGTTTGAACAGAGCAATGATAAAGGGCAAAAAAAAAAAAGGGAATATTTTGGGCATGTTTGAGAGGACCACACCTTTAAAGGGTAAGATCACATGGGTTATTGCTCTAATTCCAACCCCCCTTATGTGATTGGTGGGAACCTCCTTAACTCTATAGCTAATATGCTTTCCAAATAATGTGTTGTGTTTACAGTTTGCAAAACTCTCCTCAGCCTTCTTAGGCTGGTTGTTGTGTATCAGCACCCTTCAAGTCCCTGTTCAACCATTTCCTTTTTACTTCCCTGACTCAAAGGGAATTTTATACAAAGGAGGCTTTTTCTGTAATGTTCCCTTAACTACTCACTCCAAAAGAGTCATTTCCTTTTCCAGTACAGTTATATATTGCTCAATTCCATACTGAGCAGTGGGTGTTTGGCTATGAGGATCTATTTTAAATGATTTCCTTTGTTGTTGTTATTGTTGTTGATGTTTTCACAGAATGTCATACTATTCAAAGGAAGCTCTTCCCTTGCCAGCACCAAGGGCTGTCAGAATTTGTGGGAGTGCTAATTAGAGCCAATCAAACTTTAACTGACCTGCTTCTCCACTTCACCGGCAAGGAGGAATTTCTCCTGCTTGGTGAAGTAGAAGGTCCAGTGTGGAGGGACATAAATAGCTTGGAGGTTAGCCAGTTGGAGGAGCAGTTTTCCTTGTCACTAGAAGCTGTAAGTTGGGGTCCCTTATTAACTCATTGAGGAAAACTACAACTATACGTATTTTCTTATTGAGTGAGTAGCCAATAAAATTTAAGCTGACAGAATCTAGTTTAAAACTACTTACTTGATTCAGTCTCCAGAGGACAGTCGATCTCTGAGAAAAACAGTTTTGGCAAAACTGAGCCCATTTTAAGAGTGGTTCTGAGCTGTACTGTCAATTTTAGCACTCTTATTCATTATGGCTTGAATATGTACCCTCCAAAATTCAGATATTTCCAAGATAATGATGAAAGGCTTTACAGTTCAGATTGAGAATGTTCTCCCAAAGCCTCATGGACTCACAAGGGGGGGCTTTTGGAAAGTGATCGAGTTATAAGGGTGACATACCTGACTTGGTATTAGGAGACAGAGTCTGATCAGAGGAGGTAGAGGTCACTGGGGCATGAACTGGAAGGAGCCCCCCCCCCCCCCAGTGCCTCTCTTCTCTCTGTTTCCTGGTCACCACAGTGTGAGCAGCTTTCTTCCACCAGACCCTTCCACCGAGCCATTTGTGGCCTGGAGCCAAATGACCGTGGACTGAAAACATGAACCAAAATATACTCTCCTCATTTAAGTTGTGGATGTCAGATATTATGTCCCGGCAACAAGAAAAGTGATTGAGGCAGAGGCTTTGGCGAGGTGATGAGGCCAGGAGGTTTGCTTCCTTTCTAAGAGAATTAGGGCTCCTTTAAAGTCGTTTCATGCCATGTGTGGGTAACTCGTCTCCTGCTACGCGTGGACACAAGAGGAACCGTGGCATTCCAGATACTGACAGCTTCACTGTGGACTTCCCAGAGTGCAGCACTATGAGACCATAATCTTCTGGTCTTCAGAAACTGCTCATTCTCAGGCCTTTTACAAGAGTAGCACAAGATGGGCTTAGACATCATTGTACTCGTTCTCAGATATGTAAAGTTCCTGATTTGAAGAAGTGTACTGACAAATATTTCCAGATGAAACATGTACATAAGTATTAGAAAATGGTTTTGAATTATTACAAAGGATCAGTAAGAGTCAAATTTTAGGTTTTAGCACTTATACATGTGAAAAGGGTGCAGAGGAAGCACAATGTTCCACTATGGTGAGGGGTGCTCCCTGTGCTTGCACAGAAATGAATAGGAAAGCATCACAACACAGTGGGGTGCAGGGTGCTTTCCTTGATGCCATTTCAAACATACGACTTTTTCCTGTTAGCTAGTCACAGCCATCTTCCTTCTACAGCATTGGGGAGTGTGATCCATATGGCACAGAGGACAGCAAAGACAAAGAAGCCCAGTTTTGAACACCTAAATAGAAATTTTTTGTCTTCAGTAAGACAACAGTCTTAAAGACTGTATAGTACTCTTTTTTTTTTTTTTTTGAGACAGGGTCTCGCTTTGTAGTTCAGGCTGGCCCTAAGCTCACTATGTAGCCCAGGCAAGCCTTGAACTCAGCAATCCTCCTGCCTCTGCCTCCCGAGTGCTGGGATTACAGGCGTGAGCCACCACGCCTGGCCTGTATGGTACTCTTACTAGGGATGAATGAAGTTCTGCAAAAAGTACACTTATATAATAAGATGATGGGGGATTGGTGATCACTTTGTTCAAGCATTTGTGTATTTAATAAATAGCCAATGAGTGTCTCTTATGAATCACAGATGGAGAATACCATAGACCTTAAACTCTGCCTCTCTGGAGTTCACATGCTAGTGAGGGTATTCCAAGATGAAGCAGTAAAGAAACGAACAGTCAAATAGGAAGAAGAATAAAGATTCTCCAGTTGAGTTTCTTATTTGAGCCATGTGCTGTATTTTTAATTCTACAGCACTGAGGGTGGGAAGCATTCCGGTGGTATAGATGACCTCACAGGGGTGAAGCAAAGCTAAATGACTATGAGGTTTGTTCTTGGGTGGATGTCAAACTCAGATAACTTGACGTCTCATCACAGAGTCAGTGAGCAAGGAACATTGTCAGAGCAGGAAAGGATCTTATAGGTCATCTGGCCCAGTCTCCTAGCTTGACTAAGAGGAAAGTTGGCAGCATAGAGGCAGTTAGAGAAAACTTCTGCTCCAGCTGGTTTTACATATGTGTTTACAAATATGACATCGGTGCAGGGCTGTCTATAAGAACAGAGCTTCCATTCAGGTCTTGGTAGGAAGTAGGGAGCGGGAAGTATTCATTGATTAGCCTGTTCAGTTCACCTGGATAATTCCAGGTCCTTTGGAAAAGATTTTAGGGCTGGTTCTTATAAATATCAGAACCATAATGGATGATGTTACAATATTTAAGTAGGGTAAGAGGCTAGGAGACTAGACACACCACAGAGGGGCTGGTTGTTCCTCTTCTCTCCCTAGAGAATGTTAAATGTAGCTCATTCAGAGCCCAAGAAGCCTCAGAGGCAAGAGCCTGCCTACATGACAACTGGCTTATTAGGAAATGAACCCTTGGGTTCAGGAAAGAGATATCCAAGTTCAAATTCTAGCTCCACCATACATCAACTAGATTCTTACTCCATTGTGAAGCATGTGGCAAGACATTCATTATATTATATTATATTATATCATATTATATTATATTATATTTTATTTTATTTTATTTCTTCATTTGAAAAATGTCTGTTCATTTCAGGGCCTACTTTCGAATTGGATCTTTAAATGGGGGGGTCTGATTTTTTAAGCTCTTTATATATTCTAGATAATAGACCTTTGTCTGAGGAACAGCTGGTAAATTTTTTCCCACAGTGTTGTCTTTTTTTTGGCCATACCAGGGATGGAACTCAGGCCCTTATGCATCCAGTTGGCATGGTGCCACTTGAGCTAAATCCCCAGCCTCTTAAGTTATCTCTTTGCTCTGTTGGTGGTTTCTCTTGCTGTGAAGAAGCTTTTAACAAAAGGAGATACCAGTTGTTGATTCTTTCTGCTAGTTCCCATGCTACAAGTCCAACTGACCCTGCTATTTCCCTGTTGGGCATATTCCTGAGAGAATTAAAAGCATCATACCACAGCAACATATATGAACTCATGTTTATAGCAGCAAAATTAGGAATAACTAAATCTTGGAAACAGCCCAAATTCCCATCAACCGGAGACTGGATAAAGAAGATGAGCTTTTAGAAAAATAAAATGGAGTATTACTCAGCCATAAAAATTGATAGAGACATTTTTAACTAAATAGATGTACCTTGAGGCCATACTCATAAGTGAAATAAAGAGGACACAGATGTGTAAATACGATATTATTTCTTTGTGTGAGAAACTGAGGTGTATATGAGGTCCAGAATGTATGATAGGTATTGTACAATAGGAAGAAAAAAAGGAAAAGGAAACTGGGAGGCCAGGAAAAAGCAAAGAAGAGAAAGAAAATTTAGTAGTAAAAGTAAGTAGTAGTAAAGTAAGTAAGTAGTAGTAAAATTTAGTAGTAAAAAGGAAAAAACAGAAACAAAACTTATGTATATGGGGGGAGGAGTGTTGAAGGGAGGGCAGGACAATGGGAAAAAATAAGAATCATGTACAGTACAAGCTCTTAATGATGAATGTGATCATAACATATTCTTAAAATGTACTAATAAACCACATTTATTTAAAAAGTAGTGAAAACAAAACAAAACAACCAAACAGAAAACAAACAGGTGAGAATGACTGCAGTGGAGTTTAGGTATATAAGATACTCAGTCATATAGAGAGGTAGTATGAGGTGGATTCACTAAGGGTCAACTTGAAATGCCCCGTTGAACTGAGCAGTTCTAGGTGTGGATGATCCAACTGAGGATGGGTTGCAAATGGCGCAAAATGAGAACCGGAAAGGAAGATCATTTGTTGTTGATTTGCTTTGAGAAGCTTGCTACAGCTGGTTTTTCAATGGAAAGCTGGCTCTTTTTATTGGCGGAGGAGCTGGGGCTGCACTGTCCTCGGGAAGGGCCGCTGTTCTCAGGGGAGCTCTGATCTCTGCTGTGAGCGTCGCCTCCTGGCTCCCGTGCAGACCCTCAGCCTGGTGCGCAGATCTTTCACCCTACGGTGCAGACTTCTGCCACTGGCCTCTGGGCCTCTCGTTCCAGATCCTTGACATGGACTTGCGTGCGACATTGCCGTGGGCTCTAGGCCTTTAGCTGGACTTAAGCAGGGCATCGCTGTGGGATCCAGGCCCTCAGCTGGATGGCTTCAGTCTCTAATGTGTGGACAGATCTCTTGCATTCCTCTGCATTGGACTTTTTGGGTGAATATTATAAAACACTCCTATAAATTATGTGTCTTGTATTAAATCTATTCCCTTTCAAACCTTTACTACAGTAGCTAGCTTTCCTTTTGCTGGAAGGTAGAGACCCACGAGTGAAAGAAGTAGAATTAACACATTACAATAATTTGATATACGTGTATTAATATCAGATGAAGTATCACCTAATTCTATTTCCTTTTAATTTAAACATTTCTTAAATATACAAGTTATGATATTGCTTTAATTAAATTGTGTTGAAAACAAAAGGTACAAACATTTGATCTCAGGCTGCTATTTTGCTACACTTATGTGTAGTCACATTTGCTTTCCATTGCTCGGGTGGCACAATATCAAATGGTCTTTCTGCCACTGCATGCTGAGAGAGGATACGAGAAACAAAGGCAGGAAGAAAACTACAGCAATGAAGACAGGATACTATCAATAGATTGTTCTAAGCATCAATAATCAACTAGCTAGAAAGAAATCAGTAAAATACTTCCACTCTAAACAGATTCATATATGCCTTGGAATCAATTTAAACAAAGCAGTAAAAGACTTCTACAGTGAAAGTCATAGACCACTGAAGAAATTGAAGATCGTAGAAGTTGGAAAGATCTTTCGTGTTTATAAATCAGAATGAATATTGTCAAATAGCCAGATTTAGCCAAAATTATCCATGATGCAGTATAATGTCTGTCAAAAGGCCAATGACCTTCTTTACTGGGCTAAGAAAAAACCCCTAATAGTCCTTTTGCTAAATACGAAATTAAAGACTCAGAATAGATAAACTAATACTAAGCAAAAAAGACCAAGTCTGCAAGCATCACAATGTCAATTTCAAATTATATGACAAAGTGATAGTAACCAAAAAAGCATGGTACTGACCCAAAAACAGACCAAATGAAATAGAAGAGAGGACACAGACCAAATGAAATAGAAGAGAGGACACAGAAACAAAATCACACGACTAAAGCTATGTAATTCTTGACAAAGGAGCCAAAAATACGTGCTGGAGAAAAGACAGCAGCTTTAACAAATATACCTGGGACAACTGGACATTCACATATGGAAGACTGAAAGTAGATCTCTGTCTCTCTCACTCTGTAGAAAAATTAATTCAGAATGGACATGAAACTCTTTTGGTTTGTTCTTTCTCTTTTTGAAACAAGCTCTTGCTATGTAATTCAGGTTAGTTTTGACTTCCCTATGTGTTCCAGGCTGGTCTTGCCTTGAATTTGCAGTAATCCCCCTGCCTCAGCCTCCAAAGTGCTGGGATTACAGGCATGCACCACCACACCTGGACAAAGACTTGAAGCATTGAAAGTGTTAGAAGAAAACATACAGGAAACACCTGAAACCATCAGTCCAGGTAAACACTGTCTGAATGGAATTCTGAAAGCACAAGAAATAATAACAAGAATGAACAAATGGGACTACCTCAAACTAAAAATTTCTGCAAGGGAAATATTCAACAGAATGAAGAGAATGAGAGAAAACTTTTACTAGGTCCTCTTCCAACAGAGGATTAATATGTGAATATATAAAGTACACACAAAACACTGAAAAATTAAATTCCCTACTCAATAAATAGCAAATGAATTGAACAGACTCTTATCCAGAGTATAAATGGCCAATAATTAGATAAAAATAATATAAAAATGTTCAACTTTTTCAGCCATGAGGAAAATGGCAATCCAAACTATACCAAGATTCGACCCCACCCCCCTCAGACAGAATGGCCATCAACAAGAAAGCAAAAAACAATAAATACTGGCAAGGCTGTTTGGAAAAAGGAAGCCTCTTACACTGT
>PVIC010009129.1:0-46414 GCA_004025085.1 Thryonomys swinderianus | reverse complement strand
CTAATAAGTGAAATCAATAGATCACAGATAGACAATTCCCGGATCTTCTCTTTGGCATGAACACCTATAGATGCAAATGAGTTCTAGAAAGTAGGACAGCTTTTATAGAGTGGAATATTTCTATAGGAAACTTGGTGTGGGAATGTGATGAGGGGAAGGAATAAATATGATACAGAAAGAAAATAAAAGAGCATGTATACAGGGGGGGAGGGGGGAGTGGGTAGGGATATGGGTAAAAATGAGAATTAACTTGTGGCATATACTGGTACAAATTTCCCAATGTTATATGTGATTTTGAGATGTATATAAATTGTACCAATAAAGAATTCAATTTAAAAAAAAGTTAACTATGAAATAAATATACACAATTAATGTAATATTTACCAATTATGAAACTAATTTTTAAAATGTAAACCCTAGAAATCAGAAACAATATGCAAACCAATGAACCTAATAGGTATCCAGTTGAGAGCATAAGCACATAACATTTTTTTATAAAACTGAAAAAAATTTTAAAAAGAAATCTATGATAGAATAAAATCTACATATTATAACATGTCACTGACAAGTTTTTCTAAATATAAAAGAAAAATTGCTAATAAAGTAAAATCAAACTGTCAAAAAGTCATAACTACAATATGTTGAAATATGAATGAAATAACATCGTTTTACCTTTTTTTCTGATTTATTGTACACAAATATTTTGTATTTTATTCGCTAACTATAAAAATATAAATTGTATACATACCTCTTATATTAAATAAGACATTTAAGGAAAATTGTAAGATCTTAGATAATTAACTTTTCAAACATAAAAATAATATAATAACTAAAATGGTTTCTGTATATATATATGTATATGTTCTTTAGGGGGCCTTCTATATGTATTTTTAGTTTTGATTATTTCATTTGAAACTGTTCAAAGAAGTTAACTTTTCATGGCAAGCTAGACAAAACTACACTGCCTAAAGATGTTTAGACTCCAAGATGAGTGATTGCAATATTTCAAAGATAGAATAAAATATTTTATTTTTTGGAAAATGGAAGAGTGATGAACAGCAGAGAAAAAACATCTCCAAGGGTTGGTATCAAAGTACTGGAATATGGCAACTTGAGAAAAAGAAGGAAGTGGGTACACCACGAACAAACAAGGATCTGAAGTGAAAACTGACACACAGATGGAAATAGAGATATTTCAAAGAAGAATCAGAAAGTGGCAAGCAGTCCTTCCCTTCTGAACCCTGACTCACTGCCTGACAAGGGTGAACTGAACCTGCAGATGCACAGTGACAAATGGCAATCTCAGAAGAGTTTAAGGGGAAACAAATCAGTGAAATGGAGCAGTGGATGCAGCTGTCTGCAGTGGCTGTTGAGTTATTTGGGTTCAAATGTCCCCTAGGAGAGCATAATGGCTTGTAGCCATCTTGGATGGGATGAGTGAGCTTGGTGCTCAGAGTAAGTGCTGGCTCTATCAGTAGCAACCAATATCAGAATGAGAAGGAACTGAGTTCCAGTCAGAAGGAGCTCAAGGAGAAAAGTTCAAGCAAACAGGGAGCTGAGTTCAAGCCAGGAGGAGGAATACAGTCAGTGCAGGCTGAACAAATTGGGTTCCAGCTTAATGGTTGGAAGCCAGCTTGGACTTCAGTGGAATTAAAGGTAAAGGCCTACTGAGATTAATTAATATTCATCTGGGCTCTTTCTTTCCAATTTGTCTACATGTAACAGTGATATACACCTTAAAAGAGATTTTTTTCTTATTTTCTTTGTTTTTCCTTTTCTTGGGTTTGTTTTATTTTCTTTTGATTATTCTTGTTGTGTGAGTGTGAATATTGTTTCTATTTTCCTTCTAGTTATTCTATTCTGTTCTTACTATATTTCTTCCTTCTCTCCCTCCTGTCATCTTCATCAGATCCCCAAGCTTGGATGATCTTCCTTTGTCCTTCAGCATTTTTTTCTAATCTCCTCTCCTTCTCATCCTCCTCCTTCTTCTTGTTCCTCTTCTTATTATTTTCTTCCTCTTTCTCTTCTTCTTTCTCTTCCTTTTTCTTTTTAGTTTCTTCCTCTTCCTCTTCTTTTCTTCCTCTTCTCCTCCTCCTTCTTTCTTCCTCTTCCTCCTCTCCTCCTCCTCCTTCACCTCCTGCTCATCCTCTTTCTTCTTCCTCTTGTTCATTTTTCCCCCCACTCCCTTTTGAATTTTCTCACCCAAGGGTAAAGTCACCATATTGAGGCCATATTCATTGTTTACAATTTTCTGGGATTTTCAGACTTTTTGATATAAAATAAATACAGCTTATATGGTTAAAGGAAGCAAATCAATAGTTACCACATCTCATCATTTTCTAGGCTGTGTTTGATACTATTATTACTGATGATTATAATGCTTAAAGAAAGTGACATATTTATTCTAATCTGTTTTTCTAAGGGCCAGAAGCAATACTATAGGCCAGTGCCAAAGAACTAAAGGTTAGGCTATATAGACAATGATTTCTCATTCTCAATAAATTGAAGAGGTAGGATCTCACCACAGAGTTGAAATTCAAAACCAGGGCCATGGATTTAGCTCAGGGCACTGTAGCAGCCTCAAAAGCACAAGGTCTTGAGTTTGATCCCCAGTACAAAAACAAAACAACAAAAGAAATGAACAATTAATAACAATAATAAAAAAACCAAATTAGTTATACATGTAAGATATCTCTGAGTTGTCATTTCTTAAGGGTTGTAAATAGTAGTAATAAAACTACTTGCCATAAACAATTTATAAGCATTGACCCAGAAATTAAATTAAAAATAAATAGAAAATGAGAAGACATAGCAAGATGCATTTACAGAACTCCAGCTCACCAAAAGCAAATCCACAGAGCAATGAGGTAGAACAGTTCAGAAGCCACCCACCTGGACTACTGGAAGTGATAACAGTAGAATCAACAAAGTGGATGAATGAGGCTCTAGAAAAAACAAAATCAGAAATGATTTTTCAGAAAATTAAGAGACGGTGACCATAGTGAAAACTTGGATAATGATATAGATTTTTTTAAATGGAGGAGCTTAAGAAAATGCTGAAACTCATGAATTGCCAGCACAGAAAAGAAATAGAATCCATGAAACAAATTCAAATAGATATCTATGAGATTAAAAACTCCATTGAAGGTATACACAGCAGAATGAGCCAATAGAAGAACAGTATATCAGATATAGAAGATGGAATTTTGATTCATGATCTTGGAAAAAAAAAGATTTGTTAAAAGCAGGAAGGAGCAGGGCATGGTGGCTCACACCTGTAATCCCAGTACTCAGGAGGCAGAGACAGGAGGATTGCTGAGTTTGAGGCTTGCCTGGGCTACATAGTGAGCTCAGGGCTAGCCTGAACTACAAAGTGTGACCCTATCTCAAAAAAAATAAATAAATAAAAGCAGGAAGGAACTATGAAAAAATCAAACCAACATTTGTTAGACAATGTAAAGACAAATAACATAAGATTGATCTAAATTGATGAAAAAGCAGGAGTTAGCACCAGCAACATAAAAAAAAAATATTCACAGAAGTGATGTCAGAAAAGGTCCCAAGCATAGAAAAAGAATTTGACACACAGATAAGTGAGGCATATAGAACTCCAATTAGTCATGATCAAAAGATTTTTAAAAACTACAACCAGACATATAATAATCAAGATCCAGAAGTTCAACATAATAACAGAATATTAAAAGCTGGTAGAGAAAGGAAACAAATCACTTGTAAAGGAAAACCTATCCGAAAATCAGAAGACTTCTCTACATATACCCTTCAGACAAGGACATTTGGAGTGAAGTATTTCAAACCCTAAAAGAAAACAACCTCCAACCCAGATTGATGTATCCAGTAAAACTATCTTCCAAAATAGATGCAAAGTAAGTACTTCCATGACAAAGAACACCTGAAAAAATTCATGACCATCGAAACAGCACTCCAAAATGTTCTGAAGGACATTCAGGAAAGATAGCCAGGGCTGTAGCACCATAATCCCCAACAATATGAATCTATCAGGCAAGGCAAGCAATTAAAGAGAGGCAAAGAAAAGCTACCAAAGGAAAATAACATGACAAGTTTAAGTCAACACATATCAGTTATAAAAATCAATATATTTGGGGTCAATTCACCAAAAAAAAAAAAAAAAGAAGAAGAAGACTGGCAGAATGAATCATGAACCAAGACCCAACAATATTCTGCCTACCAGAAACACATTTAATTAAAAAAGAAATGCCGGGCCTGATGGCTCACGCCTCTAATCCCAGCACTCAGGAGGCAGAGACAGGAGGATTGCTGAGTTCGAGGCTTGCCTGGGCTATATAGTGAGCTCAGAGCCAGCCTGAACTACAAAGTGAGAACCTGTCTCAAAAAAAAGAAAAAAAGAAATTGATAGACCAAAAATCAAAGTGTGGAAAACAATACTCTATGCAATAAGAACCTACAAAAATATCAGTGGTAGCTATTCTATTTTCAGACAATGTGAACTTGAAGATGAGACTGTTTTAAAAAGACAAAAAAGGTAATCACACCCTTGGAAAGGGAATAATTCAAGAGGAAGAGATAACAATAATTGATAGATGATAGATAGATGATATAGATAGATGATAGATAGATATCTACATGTATCTATATCTATAAATATAGCTACACACATAGCTACAAAATACCAGTGCACTCAAGTATATAAAACAAATACTAATGGATATGAAAAAATCAAATAAGTTCCAATACAAATGTAATGGAGGATGTCAATAATCTACTGTCACAAATAAATAAATCAACTAGATGAAATATCAACAAAGAAATATTAGAACTGATCCAAACTTTAAACAAATGGACTTAGTACATATCTATGGAGTGTTCCATCACACCACATCAGAATACACGTTCTTCTCAACTGTACATGAGACATTCTCCAAAAGGGACAACATACTAGCTCATAGAACATGTTTAATAAATACAAAGGAATTGAAATTATCCCATACAAAATATCAGACTATGGTAGAAAGAAATTGGAAATCAATGGCAAAATAAATTATAAGAGCCAGGCATGGTGGCTCATACTTGTAATCCCAGCATTCAGGAGGCAGAGACAGGGGGATTGCTGCAAGTTTGAGACTAACCTGGGCTATATAATGAGTTCAAACTTAGCCTGAAGTACAGAGCAAGACCTTGTCTCAAAAAACTAAAATGAAAAGAAATTATTTAAATTTCATAAAGGCATGCAAATTGAATAATGCCCTCCTGAACAACCAATAGGTCATGAATGAAATCAGATGAGAAATTGGTCAGTTAATTGAATTAAACAATAATGCAAATCAACACATCAGAACTAATGAAATGCAATGGAAGCAGTCCTATTAGAAACTTATAGCAGGAAATTCCCATATCAGAAAAATAGTGATTTCAAATAACCTAATGTTGAATCTCAAGCTTCTAGAAAAAGAAGAGAAAGTCAAATCCAAAGTTTGGATGAGAGAGGCAATTATAAAATGAGAACAGAAGTTAATGAAATGGAGACTACAAAAATAATACAAAGAATCAGTGATCAAAGAATTGGCTCTTTGAAAGAATCATTAAAATTGACAATCACTTTCAAATAAAAGAAAAGACTCAAAAACTAGGAAGGAAAGTTGAAACCATAACAAATTCTGCTAAAATCCAAAAGATCATCAATACTGTCTTTGAGAGACTATATTCTAATAAGACAGAAAACATATGAGAAATGGACAGATTCCTAGATACATATGAATTACTACAAGAAGCCAAGAAGATATAAAACTTCTAAATAAGTCAGGGTCAATCAGTGAAATTGATGATGTAATTTAAAATCTAGCAACAAAGAAAAACTCAGGCCCTGAAAGATTCACTGCTAACTAAATTCTACAAGTTTAGAGAAGACCTAATACTGCTACTTCTCAAACTTATTAATGGAATCGAAAGTGAAGCAATATTTCCACATTAATTCCTGAAAGTAAGTATAACCCTGAAGACAAAACCAGAGAAGGATATTACCTAAAAAAGAAAACCACAAGCCAATCTCCCTAATGAGTACAAATACAAAAATCCACAATAGGATACTGCCAAACAGAATGCAACAAATCACCAAGAATATTATACATTATGACAAAGTAGTACTCATCCCAGGGATCCAGGGATGGCTCAACATGAAAAAAAAATCAATAAATATATCTTAGCAGAGCCAAGGACAAAAAACTCTATGGTCATCTAGGTAGATACAGAAAAGAAACATTTGACAAAGTTCAACATTCACAATAAAAACTCTACAGAAAATTGGAATAGACTGTCTTTATCTCAATCTGATGAAATCTATTTATGACAAACCAACAGCCAACATTATACTAACTGGAAAAAAGTGAAAGCTTTCATTCTAAAATCAGGAACAAAACAAAGATGTCCACTGTCTAAACTCTTACTCAATATTTTTTCTGAAAAGATTAGCCAGAAAAATTAGATAAAAGAAAGAAAGAAAATAAATGAGAACAGGAAAGTGGCTCCAGTCCTTGCCCTGCGAGCACAAGGTCCCGAATTTGCTATCTGGTACCAAAAAGAAAACTACAGTATTTTGAAAAAGGAGATTAAAGGAGGTATCAGAAAATGGAAAAGCACATCTTGTTCTTGGGTAGGAAGATCGAATATAATGAAAATTTCCATACGTTCAAAATTGTAAAACAGATTTATAAAATCCCAATAAAGCCGGGCGTGGTGGCTCACGCCTGTAATCCCAGCACTCAGGAGGCAGAGACAGGAGGATTACTGAGTCCGAGGTTTGCCTGGGCTACAAAGTGAGCTCAGAGCCAGCCTAAACTACAAAGCAAGACCCTGTCTCAAAAAAAAAAAAAAAAATCCCAATCAAAATAACAGTGCCGTATCTCACAAAATTAGAGAAAACAATCCTAAAATGCATTTCGAATCTGAAGTGAGCTAAAGTAACAAAAATATTAAATCTTTGGCAACAAAGACAAGGCAGGGGCATCACAATCCCTAATTTGAAATTATCCTACAAAGCTACTATAATAAAAACTGCATGTAACTGGCCAAAAATATACCAAAATCGAAACCCCCCAGAATGTAGCCCTGAGAATCAGTGGAAATAATTAGGACATGCAGGAACAACTCCAACACACTCAGCCACCTTAACTTTGTCCAATGCACCAAAAACATTCACTGGAAGAAAGATAGGCTCTTTAATAAATGGTGATAGGGAAACTGGCATTCCATATGCTGAAGATTAAAACTAGATTCATATTTTTTATCATCCACTCAACTAAAGTGAAAATGGATACAAATCTAAACATTAAAATAGAAAACACCAAATTTCCTGGGAGATAGAATAAATAGAACTTTTTTTTGTTTTGTTTTGTTTTTTAGACAGGGTCTCGCTTTGTAGTTCAGGCTGGCCCTGAGCTCACTATGGTGCCCAGGCAAGCCGCTGCAAACTCAGCAATAAATAGAACTTTTTAAGACATCAGTGCAGGCAAAGTCTTTATGAACATAACTTTATCACACAGGAAATATTAGAATAAACACCAAGATCTCTTATTTAAGAGCTTTTGTCCAGCAAAACAAATCACAAACAGAGTGAGAAGAGTGAGCAAAAATTTTTGTCAGATGTTCCTCACACAAAGGGCTAATATCCAGGGTAAATAGACACCCTAAAATTTCAAGACCCAATCCAAATGGGTACCTGAAATGAATACACACTTCTCAGATGAGGAAGTACAAATGTCAAAAAAAAATTGAAAAATGTTCGTATCAATGATCATTTGAAAGATCCAAATTAAAACAACACTGAGATTCCATCTCCCTCTAGAGAGAATGGTTGTTAAGAAGAAATCAACCTATAACAAATGCTTCGCTGGGGAGAAGGAACCCTTTTCCACTCTTGGTGGAAGTGTAGACTGGTATAACTACTGTGGGAGTGAGTGTGGAGATTTCTCAAAAAAAATAAAAGTAGAGGTTCCATTTGATCCTCCTATCTTCCTTTTTGGTATCTTCCAGAAAGAATTAAAGTCATCATACCACAGTGATATAACACTCATGTTTATAGCAGCACAGTTTGTAATGGCTAAATTTTCGAATAACTGAAATACTCATCAACTGACAAATGGCTAAAGAGGATGTTTTTTGTTTTTGTTTTTGTTTTTGTTTTTGTTTTTACAACAAAGTACTACTCTGCCAAAAAAGGATAAATGAGAGATTTCTGGCTAATAGATGTACCTTTAAATCAGAGTCTTAAGTGAAATAAACAAGACACATTTGTTTGCATACTGCAGTTTCTCTGATGTATCTGAAAGTATAAATAGGGGCCAAAATACATATAAGATATTGTGAAATGAGAAGAAAATATCCAAGTGAAAAGAGGAAAAAGGGAGAGGGAGAGACAAAGGAAAGAAAGGACAAGGAAAAATATGGGGGGAAAGGCTTTTGTAAAAAAGGAGGGGAAGAGCAATTTAAAGGAGGGGAGGGGGATGAAAAATCAAAGATAATGAGATATATCACGTACAGGTATAAATTCCCTATGATGAATGTTATCATTATGTATGTGCACAATGTGCCAATAAAATGTCACAAAATAAAAATACACCCCTGCCTAAAAAAATAAAAATACAGTTTATGCAGACCTCTGCTATCTGTGGTAGAAACAGTCAGACCTATATAGATGAGTAAGAAATTCCCTGCCTTGTACCCTAATCAGTGAATATACCCTCTTGATTTGGTCAGCCATGGCCAATATAGAAAGAAATATTTCTTACTGATTATTCTTTAGGATGGCCTCCTCAACAGGGTTTTTAACTCTGAATTTCACTTAGGGAGAGTGGGTAAACAGCAAGCATACTGGTTGGGTCAGCTTCAGAGATGTCACGAGACTGATATGCAGGTCAGGTAACCAGAGAATATAAGGGACTAGAGTTTATGTTGGTGACAAGGACCAGATACCCAAGGTAGCTTTGATGGGGGGTTTGGGAACAACACTAATAGCGCCAAGGTTTCTATCTTCTATTCTTCTCTACAACTTTTATTCCATTTTAAGTGACATTCTTGAACTGTTAGAAGAAACTGCTTAACCAAGTCCTAGATAATATGCTAGCAGAACATGGAGGAGGCTGGCTATCAGAAAGGAGGATACCTATATCACATGGCTAGAAATGCATCAGAATAGGGCATTTCCTTTTTTTTCTTGAAAGTTGCCACTCATCTTTTAATGATGCTCTAGTGTCACCTCTTCTGGCCAGACTTCCCTGACCAGTCCAATGTGTGAATCTTCATGCATCTCTTAAGATAGTTAATGTGTAAATATAACTCTGGTTTCATTGGTTTCTAAGACTCTTTGCTACTGCAGTGTCAAGACTACTAAACTGAGATAATTAAGAACTGGAAGGAAAGAGAGAATAACCGTGAGTTGGTTTGAGAGTAACTGGGCTTGGTTTTAGACTCCAAACCCCACTCCACCCCTCGCCCTTCCTGACATCTGAGCCTCCCGACATCCTGCAGCACATTTACCTACCAACAATCCCAGAATCAATCCCACCTGAGCCTGTGTTTAAGATTTAAGCCTTATTTTCCATGCTTTAGCTTCCCTTCCTAAGCTCTGCTCTCTACCCTAGCAAAAAGGCCGCAGCCCCTGGTTTCCCCTGCTGTGCTCCTCTTAGTCCTCAAAGACTGCTGCTATCCTCCAGGTTCATGGCTAGGTCCCTCCACCTCCAGATACAGACTAGCTGCTAACTCATAACCAAACATGTCTAACCAACTCCCCTGAGGTACAAGCCCCAATAATCTGTTCACTTATCTTACTTTCTCACTGTTCACTATTATCCTAGGTTGCTCCCAGCACGCCTGAGGCCTGAACACATCAAGAGGTTTAACAAGAATGAAACAGAAGTACTGTGAGGATTTTAAGCAGTGGTCATTTCTGCACAAGGAAACATTCTGTGTATAATAGGAGAGTGAGAGGTCACACACTTAGGCTTAAAACTGTTTAAGGAGTATAATTTTGAGTACATTTTTCTTAAACATATCCAGAAGTCATTTAAATATGTTGCATGTATGTCAGGAATTCTGGGTAGCAAGTTGGACTTTTGTGAAAAGAATACTTTTCAAGATAACTGTCTTACTTTTGAATAAAGATTTACAATGTTCACCCTACCAACATTAAGATATCATTTTATTTCAAAATAGCTATGCTAGAAGAATCCTTGAATAATCTGAGAACAGGAAGGATTCTAATGGCTCAAACAGTCCAGCTGGATAAGTCATGACTGGCCACAAGGAAAAGGTAGCATTGATTGCCAAATCGATAATCAACATCAACACAGAGCAGTTACTCAGTTAATATCTGTCGAGTGAATGGAGATGAACATGTGCACATACTCAAATCTGCGTGTAGAAACAGGTATTGAGTGAGCAAGAAGGGCTGATTGCATCTACTGTGCAATAGCAAATACTTTAGAATTTCACTCCTTTCTGAGCATGAATTTTACCACCTCACACACAGTCTTAATGTCTAACTGGATATTAATAGTACTTAAGACTCTCTCAAGCAACAAGAATTGTCCAAACAAGAAGTGAGAGAGTTCTGAGGAACAGCTACTAATCTGGAGGCACTGAACCTTGTCTGTCACCTTTAGTTGTACTTGAAAGACCATGGGAGAGCAGGAAGCCTTCTGAGGTGGGGAAGGCCTGTGGCATGTGCCTCACTTTTGTTATGAGCAAATAATTTTACATTCATTTTAACTGGGGCCGCATGTTTATTTTTACTTAGCAGTGCTTGCTCATGGTTAGATTTTAAAATTAAGCTACCATGGAATAGTCTATGGTATAAGGTATAGAATTAACATATTGATACAAATATATATGTCTCTGATAGTTAGGTTATTATATATGATTATGATTAGAACAGCAGTCATATAAAGTTATGTGTATAAAAGCTTATATTGACTTTCACTCTGGAAATCCAAATCCCATAAACTAGGTCCTGTTTGGTTGGGTTCAACCAGCAGATCTAATTTATGATAACTATTTAGTAAATAAAAGTAAAAAGAAATTATGTAAAATAAGCATTTGTAAATTTTTTCCTATCATGTAATAATCTGAAATAAATTGAGAGAGTAGCTCTTTAATCTTGTTTTATTTCTTGTGTTTCTTCATATAATTTGTCTACAACTATTTCTTTCTTACAATGTATTCCAAAAGTATTAACATCACAGGACCTTATACATCTAAAATATCCTTATTACATACGGGTGAACATGCAGGTAGAGTGAAAATTTTTCTAAGACAGAGCCTCAAACACACACATTCAGAAGTTTAAACTATACAAAAAAATGCATATTAATCTGGGCAGTAATCCAAAGATGCAAGACAGTGCAAATTCATCTACCTCCAACTTATCAACAGAGCTTCGGACTTGTGAAAATAAGCTAAAAGAAGCATCACCTCACCTCTACTGCAGGCCTTTCAATCCCTCATTTATTTTTGCTGCTGTAAATAGAGTAGCATATTTCTGTGCAGAAAAAGTGAATTTGAGAAGAAGTACATTAAAGAGCAGAGAACAAAGGCAAAGCACCTTGAAGTAAAAAGGAGTGCCTTCTAGTAATGGAGTATCTCTGGTCTTATTTCTCTGAGCCACTAAAATATCACTAATCATTAGAAAGAATAATGATCTGATATAAGCACCATGCCAAAGACTATGCCATGTGTTTATCAGTGCTTGGAAATGCTAGAAGACTCCATTCCCCCAGCCTTCCTTATACTTAGGTTGGGGGTCATTTGCTTGAATTCTGATGTTTAAACAAGCAAAAATAATGTAGTCATTGCCATAACTGTTCTATAAATAGATCCTCTACTTCTCTCTCCTGTTCTGTAGCATATTACATGCTGGAGCTAGAAATTAGAAAACAGTTTGAATTTTTGAGGCACTACCTGTGGGGATTCCTAGTTTGGCAAAAAAAAAAAAAAAAAAAAAAAAAATATATATATATATATATATATATATATATGAAAGAAATGAATCAAATGAGTCAAAATTATCATGAAAGTAAACATTTTTCATTCATTCAGAAGATCCAGGCACCCACAGCATTAAAGATGGTCACCAATATTCCAGAACTGCTTCAGAAAGTGGCAAGAATGATGGGATTGTGTTTGAAGCAAAGGTACATATAAGGAAGATTAATAACAGTGTGTCTTTTACTTTAATGATCTTTAAAAATTTAAACCTTCACCAAAGTTTTTAATCACACCTCAGATAACCTATCCTAGCTAAAAAAAAATGACTGGATAAAAAATTAAATTTATCTATTTTATCCATATATATCCCAGAACATTATACAAATTTACTAGGTAATATTAGTATTAAAGATAGAAAGCTTTTTTAAAAAAATAACAGAATTTCAAAGGTTTTTCAAAAGAATAATATAAAGACTATTCAAAAATAAAATCCACTCACTATATACCAGATATAAACACTCACTTAAGAAATTAATATGTTTATCCAGTTGCCAGTTATGATTTGTTAATAAAATTGAATATTACTCTGCCATAAAGAATGACAAGTTTCATTCATTTATGTGTAAATGGATGCACCTTGAGGATACACCAATAAGTGAAATAAATAGATCACACATATGTAAATACCATATCTTTTCTCTGGTATGAGAACCTGTAAATGTAAATGAGTTCTAGAATGTATGATAGATTTTGTAAAATAGGAAACATTCTAAGGGAGTGTGGTGGGGGAATGTAATGAGGGGAAAGAATAAATATGACTTGGAAAGAAAAATAAATAGCATGTATATAAGAGGTGGGGGTTGTGAGTTGGTAGGCATATGGGTAAAAATGAGAATGAATTTCTGCCATATACTGGTACAAAATGCCCAATGTTGAGTGTGATTGTGAACTGTATATAAAATATACCAATAATTAAATAAATAATTAAATAAATAATTTAATTAAAAAAAATTAATATATGTTTCTGTGTGTAACACATTTAGGAAACATGGATCATCTTTCCAAGCATTTTCACTGAAATGACTGAGTAAAAGACACCACATTACCCGGGTTCACTGCAAAGACGTAGAACTTGGAACACTCACTTCATAGAAAGATCAAGCTCTATTCTGAGGATAAAATTAGCACCAGTGTAATATACTTTTCACACTTTAAAATTCATACTGAGATTATATGTGACCATCTTTAAAAATATCCTGTGGGAGAGACTTTCTGGTCTTTAGCACTCAAGTGATAGCAAAATGCTGGGATTTTATTTATAATACAATTTAGAATGCAATAATTCTTTCTAAATCTCACCATCAGGTATTACTTATGTAGAATTTGGGGAAAGCCTTTCTGAGACCTGAAAATGCCACTTAAGATCCTGTCACTATTTTTGTATGTGGTGTAAATTTTTCTTGATCAAATAGTTTGAAAAATTATTTTCTGCAGAGGTCCTTGAAAGGATATTAATTCAATTCAATAAAAGGAATCGTTGATTAAATACCACAGAATTACATCAATTCAATTGCTCCTTATTGGATGATTACTAGCTGTTACTTTACAAATATCACTGGGAGGATTAAAAAGATTTGCCACAGAATCAGAAGGTCAAAAATCAGTGCAGAGAAGGCTAAAAATATTCCTTAAATTTAATTTTTAAATGCAGCTTTCCAAAAATCAAACATGTATTTTAGAGCAATCCTGCCATCTTCAGAAGTGCATAAATAAATTTAAACTTGTCATTGGTCTACTTTAATGAAAAAAATTACTATCTTTAATTATTGTAAGTCATATCTATGATGGTGCTAAATTGCTAATTTAGAACTCAGAAATCAGAAATTATGGCAAATTTAGTAAAATCAACTATCTAGTATGTTGGAAGGCAAAAAAGTACATACTTCAAGTAAACAAAATGTTTTTGCTCAAAATAGTCTAGTTCTGTATGTCTTCTGCTAAAAATTCATAGAATAGAGAAATCATGAGAAATACAAACCCACACACTAGAGTCAATTCTATATACCAACTACATATGGATACATGTGATCAAAGCAACTTGACATTATAAAAGTAATCACTGGGACAGTACTTGAGAATCATTATCTATCTCAACCTCCACTCCCTTCTTCCTCCTTAGTAAGCAGAACATTGACTTTTTAAAAAATGAGCACATTGCTTCCTAGAATCAAAGATTGAAGCCTACAGACCAATAGATGAATATTTAATCAAGTTCCAAAGTAACAGTGGACTTCAGGAAAAACTACTTAAAGAAAGTGAACTCAAATTTGGGCTCCCACCTTTTCCAAAAAAAAAAAAAAAAATGTTTGCCCTTCCTACTTTTCCTAATCTGACCTGTATTTGTCATGGTTAGAGTACCAAGAACCTGCATGAACTCTGAGGTATGGAAAACAGGGGCCAGAAGGAAGGGAAAAGGAAGAGGTGGAATTCTTGATGAAACCATGAAATTATAGGCAACCATTATAATCCTCAACTAGACTACTTTTACATGGGATAGAATTTGTTTCTCTTAAGCTACCACTTTCTTCCCTTATGAGTAGCTAAAGTGATTTCAACTAATATAATTAGTTACTTTTTAGAAATAATTACAAGCAATAAATGAATTTTAGAGCTAATGTGTCGCTTGTTATACATTAAAGTGTTTACATAGACTCAATTTTAATTTTCCTTTATGGTATTAACAACAGTAGTTGTTTAAGTCAGCTCTATGTACAATTTATTTTAATAATGTTTTCTTATGGAAGAAAAATCTTTGAGAATGAAATGCCTAAAGAAAATGTCTTCTGCTCCCCTAAAAATATAATAAAATAGTACAATGAAAAATATTGTTTATATTTTCTAAAATGTTTTAGATAAAGATACAGTTATCATGTTGCCTACTACACATTTTTGTTCAACCCTTATAAATACTTTAAGCATTTGGTATTATACTCACATTTTAAAGGAGAGACCTAGGGATATAAAGTAATTATTTCCTGGTCTTTCCATAATTATTGTAACTTCAAATCCCAAACGTTTTATAATATCCTACTATAGAACTGGCAGTGACATGCGATAACAGGAAGAACACTTTCTAGCTGAGATTCTTTTGTTGTTCTTATTTCCAACATTAGGTTCTTTAAAAAAGTCAATGGATTCTATGTAAGAAAAATGATTACATTTTTCAACTTCTAAATAAAAATTATATTAAAATTTCCTTTAAAATGGCAGGAAATTTTTTTGAAAGCCAAAATCTCTGCACAACCTTACCTACTTCAACCTAGTACACAGAAAGAAAAAGCAAGCGCACAGCAGTGAGGAGGAGAGAGGGCCAGACCTATAATATCTAGCTGGATCCTCCACAGAAATGATCCTATTCCATTATTTGACTTTATCTCCCAACTACATTATACATATTGCAGCTCTGAAAGCTTTCTCTTCCTAACCTGGAAATGAAAATATGGTTAAGGATTTTATATAAAAAATAGTTCATGAAACTCTTCCTCCTCTCCCTTTGATCACTTTTTTCACCTATATCCAAGCATTAAAATGAGAAAAGCAAAGTGCTAATTCTAGTTTCTTTTTATTTTTCAAACTGGCTGATATATCACATCTTCAGGCTACAGAGTCAGGCAAAAATAAAATAAAATTATGTTTAAAAAGTCATAACAATAAATGTATCATTATTTTAGAGTTTATATTAAAAATGATTCTCTTTTCCACTATGTATTAGCAATTACATTTTATGCCAGAGATAGAAATACAGAGTCTGACAAGAAGAAAAAGAATGTTCAGTATATATGTTATATTATATTTAATATACATATAAAAAACTATGATCTGGAATACTAATATTTTTAGTTGACAACAGCATAGAAATTAACTTTCTTTAAAGTGTCGTAGAACTTACTGAACATGATTATCATAGTAAAAATGTATTTTAAGTGATCTCACTACTTACCACCGCCTCCTCCAAGAAGACTGGCATTGGCTGTTCAAAAGAAAAAAAGCAAGACATTGAATAATATATACAAAATGGACTAGGCAAGTAGTTCAAGAAAATGCTAGTTATAATCATTTGTAATAAAATACATGTACACAAAATATGAACTTTCATATCAAGAAAGCTTTTACTAGTACTTTATGGTGATATTAAAACATTCCACACTTTTCCACTATTTTTCTCTTCAAATAGCTATTTTTATAAAGACTTCATTCTAATAAAAATAAGTATATATTGAAATCCTTTTATTTCCCATCTATATATAAATTAATCTTTTGAAATTTCTATTGCATTAAGTAGAGATACAGCAATGTTCTTTAGACAATTTTAGTGGTTTCAAAGGACAATGTAACAAGAAACTATAATGACAATTTAAATTAAACATTATCAAAAATCTATCTTAAGATGTTATGCAGTAAGAAGTAACTCAATAGCAGATTTTGAAAACAAAAACAATTTTAAACAATTCTGTGTAATGTCCTACTTACTTACACATTAATTCAGCCTACATATTTATAGAAGCCAAATGAGTATGAGAAAAATCTCATTTGGATTTAATTCAAAAGGTCCAATTTTCTAAAAGCCCCATTGTAGGTTTTTGCTAAAGTGTAAAGTAACATTATGACTATTCTTACTTAAATATAATAACCAGGAAACTGAAAATATACTGTGCTGAGTTTTAGCCCATAGAATTCTTATGTATCAGGTATTATTTTTAATGCCATTAAGAAAAGATCCAACAGCATTATTAGAAAAATAGGTGACGAAAAACTTGTTCTCTATTTATGGATAAAACTGAGTTAGCAAGTTATTAAATAAGTTATTTTGGAAAGCAGAAAGGTCTTTAAGTTGAATTTCTCTGTACTTTCCACAGATGAGGCATTGCCATACTTTATGAGGAGAAAATAACAGTGCTAAGGATTTAATCAACGAATAATGGATAATTTGAAGAACAAATTTCTATTCACAAGTCCATGAGGTTAAATACATGATGGCACCTGCTGTGGTGGGATACACCTCTAATATCAGAATTTAGGAGACTGAGGCAGAAAGAATTGCCCCAAGTTCACGACCACCTTGGACTGTATAGTGCGTTCAAGGACGGCCTGAAATGTGTAGTGACACCCTATCTCAAAAAAACAAAAACAAAATAGAAAACCAAAAATATGTGATAGGTAGCTGATTAGTGCAACAGCAAAAGAATATCTTGAAAAATCACGAAGAACAAATGGCTTTGAAGGTTGCAGGTTTTTCAATACGTCAGTAGGGACCTTCCAAGGATAGTGCTGTGTAACTGGCACTTTGGCCTTCCCTTCAATGTTTTTGTCACACACATGCATGAAGTAGCTCAGAAAAAATACTCACTTCTGATCTTATAAAGTCACCAACCACCTATCTCTCACTTAGGTCTCCATATTCCTCACTAGAGCTTGTAGTGGTGTGAGGTAAACCTCATCCAGCACTTAACATACTGCCCCTGCCTCAAGCTTTGTAACCAGTGAAGTGGTAACTTATTGAACAGAAATAAGAACAGATACTGGAATTCTAATTTGTCTCATATCCTCAGGTGAGAAGAAATTTTTGAGTTCAATCTGTGTCTCTAGGCTAATCCAAACATTTTCTAAAATTATACCCACATTCATTTATAAAACCACATGGCATTTTGTGCACCTGCTGATTTTTTATTTTCATATTGAACTGAGAACTGCTTCCCTAACTATGTGTTTTCCAGGTCCCTAAGGCTCCATCTGCTCTTCCATTTTCACATATTCATTCATAAGAAAAAAAACTGTATTTCTACCAATATAAAACAATAATAAATAGTAGCTCTTCCTTTAAATCATCATGCCCAAGAGCACAGTAGCACAGTAGCACAATACAGTCTATTTTCACCCTGCATTTTGCTCTACAAAAGTGGTAGTGCCTGTTTCTGAGTACACCCCAAGGTCCATCTGTCTAACCAGGCATCTGTCCAAAATATGTGGGCGGATAAGTGGAAGTTGATGTAGGAGCTAGAATTCCAGCCCTGGTCATCATGTCGGTTTATGTCAAACATGTCTTCAGGTCTAGATAACCATGTTTGACTTCAACATCACCACAGAGCTATCTTATAGAATGCTAGCACTCCCAATAGTATGCAGCTACTTATAATAATTTAATATGCATTAATATTCCTTGAATAAAATTTTCATTTAAGCTGCTTAACCATGCTCAAAGAAATTCCAATAATTACATTCTTAATAATAACTTTGTCAAAGAAATCATAAAACTCAAATTTATTTTATGTTTCTGTTCTCTCAACTTTTTAAAAAATTGACTTTATCAGGAAAAATGTTAAGGAAATTTTCTTCAATATAAGTGATAAAAACAGGCAAATGAAATGGACTTGTATTGTGACTCCTAATATTGTTTTGTATCCACAAAGCACCCCAATAACTGGTTATTCAACATATATTGATCAGCTAGATTAATATTTGTTTCATTTTAAGGAAGTGAAAATGCTTTTGCATCTAAAATTTAATTTCTATTTATTTCTAATAAATATAGATATAGTCTAATTAGATATGAAAATCTTTGAAGACAAGGTTTGAATTAATAATTTAGTATTTATATAATAAGTTCTCAATACATATTTTCTTATTTTTGGTTTTCTAGTACTAGAGATTGAACCTAGAGAGCACTGAGCTACATCCTTAGCTTTTTTTTTTTTTTGACAGGTGTTTGCTAAATTCCTGAGGCTGAACTCAAACTAGGAATATTCCTACCTCAACCTCCCAAGTAGCTGAAAATATAGTGATAGTTTATCACCCCTTGCAATGCTTGTTTCAAACAGTGAGATAGTTGGCAAATTTAATCAATTTCTAAATATAATAATACAATGGAATTACTAGCAATGTCAGGACAAAGCTATAATGTATCAGACGCTACAACTACATTCTAGTCTGCATAAAAGTCTATTATTTTCAATATATTCATAATCTAATCTATTACATCCATAACTTTTCTATTATTTTATACATAGTATTCTTTCTTGCAATGAGCTAAAAGCCATGCAATTTCAAATCTACTTCAATTACTGGTAGATTAGTAATGCTTGGTAATGCAGCCAAATTTCCTTAACTATTTGACTTCTCTTCTTTCAACAGAAAGTGGAAAATCAATCAGGAATGTAAACAAGCTTTAAACTATTATGATTCATTAAGTGAGTGATTCATTAATTTCAGAAAGATTCTATGGATAAATATGGACTGATTTTTTTTTTACTTTTATCAGTACATGTTTGCAGTATATAACAATTACAATGATTGTAGGGAATCAGTAAATGCACAAAACATATTTCAGTTCCTTTCTTTTCTGCCAGTCCTATACTTCCTTTTATTTTTGCAGCATGATTAATGTATTTAACTTCTAAGACCTTGTAGGTTAATCAGACTGTTAGGCCAAAGAATATATAAAACATGTAAGATAATCACATTAGGTCAAACCTGCAATGTTTTTGGATAAACTGTCTACAATAGATTATAGTACCTCTTTTTCGTAGAGTAATATTTCATTGTATATAAATAACACACTTCTAATTCATTCATCTGTTGATGGACATATGGGCTAAGCTATTATGAGTTGAACTGCAACAAATATAGTATACATACATCATTGTGGTATGATGTATTTAACACTTTTAGGAAGATACCTAGAAATGGAATAGCTTAATGAGATGGAATTTCTTTTAATTTTTTTTGAGGAAGTACTTACTCATTTCCATAGTGGTTGTATCAGTTTAAGTTCCAGTGATAATGAAGAAGGATTCCTTTCTCCCTACATCCTTGCTAGCATTTGCTATTGGCTGATTTATTTATGGCAGCTATTCTTTCTAGAGTGAGATTAAATCTTGGTATTCTTTTAATTTGCCTTTTCCAAATCACCTGCAATGTTGAGCATTTTTTCACGTATTTATTTGTTATTTGTATTTCTTCATCTGAGAAGTGTCTATTCACTTCAGATGCCCATTTTTAATTGAGTCTTTAAATTTGGAGAAGTCCAAGTTTTTCTGTGTTCTTTATATATTCTAGACATTAGCCCTTACAGGAATAATTAACAAAACTTTTCCCCACAGATTTCAAAGGATGGCTATGACTAATTTATGACCTTGGCATGGTCAGAGACATCTAGGGAAGCATACATACTCATGCAGATCTCTTCATCATCTGACTTCTCTCAGAACTGACAGGTTTTTGATGCCATGAAATTCTATTCCATAATCTTTTTATCTTTTTTTAATTAATACATATTTGATGCATTCATCATAGGAAATTTGTACCTTTGTATAACATATTTTAAGTCTTCTTTTATTTTTCACATTCCCCTCCCCTCTCTTCAACCTTTTTCTTCCCTTTCCATTTACAAAAGTTCTGCTTCCATTTTTTTCTTCCAGACTTTATTTTTTAATCCTTTTCTTCTTCCACATCACCCCTTGTTCCTCTTCACATATGAACATGTTCTTCCTACTTCTCAATATCTATCCTCCATTCTTTTGGTTGTTTATCCTTAGTTTCTCACACAAGAGAAACAATGCAATACTTAAACTTATTTCTTTTATTTATTTCACTTACAGTTATGGGCTCAGTGTGCATCCAGTTACGTACAAATCACTCAAGTATCTTTCTTCATGGTATAGTATTTCATAAACACCAGATTTTCTTTACCCATTATCAACTGACATGCATATGGGCTATTTCCAAGACTTAGCTATTATAAAGTGTGCTGATGTAAACATGGGTATGCATACATCTCGATAGTATGATGCTTTAATTCTTTTGGGAAGATGCCTAGAAGGAGAGTAGATGGCTCAAATGAAATGTCTACCTTTAGTTTTTTGAGGAATCTTTATACTAGCTTCCATAGTGGATGTACCAGTTTATACGTCACTAACAATGGAGAGGGATCCTTTCTCCCCACAGCTCCAGGAGCACTTGCTATTGGTTTCTTGATGATAATAATTCTTTCTGGAGTGAGATGAAATTTCATTGTTGATCCAATTTTCATTTCTCAAATGATCAGTGATGTCCAACATTTTTTTATATCTTCATTTACTGCTATACTTCACCTTAGCAATGTCTGTTCTACTCAATTATCAAAAAAACTAAAATTATTAATCTCACTTATGAGTATGTCCTCAAAGTACACCCCATTAAGTATAAATCTCTAAATAATCCTTCCTTATAGCTGAGTAATACTCCATCTTATATTTTTAAAACACCACATAACTTCTTTATCTACTTTACAGTTGATGGGAATTTGGGTTGTTTTCAACATTTAGCTATTACAAATTGAGCTACTATAAATATTTTATCCAGTTTACAGTTGATGGAAATTTGGGTTGTTATCAACATTTAGTTATTACAAGTTGAGCTGCTATAAATATGAATGCATATATGTTGCTGTGATATGATTCTTTAATTCTTTCATGATTATACCAGCAGAGAAACAACAAGTTCAAATGGAACCTCTACTCCTAATTTTCTAAAAAATCTCCACACTGATTTTCACAGTGGTGGCACCAGTCTGCATTCCCACGAACAATAGAGAAAGGTTCCTTTCTCCTCACAGTCCTGGCAGCATTTGTTGTTGGTTGATTTCTTGATAGCAGCCTTTCTTTCTGGAATGAAGTGGAATCTCAGTGTTGCTTTCATCTGCATCTGTCAAATGACCAGTGATGTTTAACATTTTTTTGTATGTTTTATGTTTCCTTGCTGCCTCTACTTCTTCATCTGAAAAAAAAGTCTGTTCACTCAGATGCCCACTTTTGAAGTGAGTCATTGAATTTGGAGGGGCTAATTTGCTTATATGACTTGATATATTCTATATAATACTATTTTGAGGAAAAACTAGGAATTTCTTTTTCCAACTTGTAGACACAGATGTGTAAATACTGTATTGTTTTTCTAGTATGAGAAAGTAGAGGTATAAACGAGATCCAGAATCTCTGATAGATATTGTGAAATAGGAAGTGAATTTTCAAAGGGAAAATGTAGAAGGAGGATAGGAGAAAGTAAAGAAGGTAAAAAAAAAAAAATCAGGTAGTACAAACAAAAAAAATGGAAACAAAACTCATGAATATTGGGCCTTGGTAGGTAGTAGGGTGGGCAGGGAAAAGGGAAAAAATGAGATTCAAGGCCACTCCATTTCCAGCAGACTGAGCGCAGCCCACCGCCCACTGCACCCAGGAGCAGCACTGACTCAGCCACACCTGGTGTGACTCTCTTTCCTGCTGACAGAGGGCCACCCACCGGCCCACTGTACCCGGGAGTGGCATGGAATCGGCTACACTGGGCACCACTCCATTTCTGGAGGACTGAGGGCCACTCACCAGCCCGCTGTACCCTGGAGTGGTGCAGACTTGGTTACCTTGGGTGTCATTCCTTTTCTGGCAGTGGAAGACTGAAGCCTGCCCACCGGCCCACTGTACCCTGGGGCTGTACAGTGAGGAATGACATATGGACCCCAGGAGCCATCACCACCACGGAGGATTGAAAGCTTCCAGCCGACCCCAACCCCACCCGGAGCTGTATTGAGAGGACCTAGGTCCTAGAGGAGCCAGAGCCATCTCCTGCGGCCCAAAACAGAAGGCATGCTCTTGGAGCCATGCTGAGAGACCAAGCAAGATTAAAAAAAAGAAGGTGGGATTCTAGCTTCTATTTTGCCATCTACTCCTAGATCCATCTATACACCTCTGGTCCCCACACCCTCTCCCATCTTCCCGGCAGAAGCAATACCCAGAAGTAAAAAAACTCTTAGGCTGTCCTATTTTTTCTTCTGTACTATGATAAGAAGGTGTGCAAAGTCTCCAACAGTCTTACAGCATACATTTGGTACTGTTGTACATATGCCCTTTTATCCTCTATCACCCGCTGGCATATATAAGGTTCTAGGGTATAGGTGATCTTCATAAATCTGCTAACCCTTTTCACTCCCCTCCTGTCTCCCTACCTCTCTGATTCCCCAGTGACCTCTTATCCCCAAAGGGTTTAGGGGGTACATTTACAATCTACATGTTGTATACACATTGCTGATTAATTCTAAATTCTGGCATATGGACATTGAGGTAATGCATAAGCTCAAAGTCTTTAGAATAGAATTTAACAAAACTTTTTATCTTATTTACTGTGTTTAATACCGATATTGGCATTGATTATATTATGGTAACAAACATGATGTGATTGTTCTGCTCAAATACCTCCCATGATGTGTTAGAACTGAGAACTCTCAAGGGTCATTACAGATTCAAGGAGGACCCCCCCCCCAGGAAAGCGCATATCCAAAGGGCCCCAGATAATGAAAAGAGACCTGCAACAAACATTGCCCTGTCATCAGGCAAAGAAGAGCATTAGTAGCAATGAAAGAGTAAAAATGAGAAAATACACATAAAAACAGACACAAAAATCACCACCACAGAGAAATTCACAGCAAAGGCAAATAAGGCAAAATGAGACCCAAACACCAGGACTCTTGGAGATGGTAACTAAAGCAGATCTAGTAAAATGGAAATCAGAACTCATCTCTGAGGTTAAAACAGGGATACTGTCCACAGTGAAAGACATCTTTAAAGAAATGATCAGTGAGATGATAGAATCCAAGATAGCAGGAGCAATGGAACCTTTTAAACAGCTTCGAGCAGAGCTCCAGGGAATGATAAAGGAGAATGAAAGCTTGCGCAGTACGATGAATGAAGCAGAGAACCGAATCTCAGACCTAGAGGACAGCATAGCAGCTAACAAGCAAGAAAGATATAATCTAAGGAAAAGAGCAAGGGACCATGAGAAATCAATTCAACAGCTTCTACATGACTCAAGAAAAATAATATAAGACGGATTGGAGTCACAGAGGAAGCAGGAAACAATGTAAAAGACATTAAAAAAAGCTATTGTCAGAGATAACAACAGAAAACTTCACAGGAAAAGAAATAGATATACAGACAAATGAGGCCTATCAGACTCCAAAACGCCATGACATAAAAATATCTACACCTAGACATAAAATTATCAAGGTTGCACACAACAAAAGAATGAAATACTGAAAGCAGTGAGAGAAAGGAAGAAAATCACCTACAAAGGGAAGCCCATTAAGATCACAGCAGACTTTTCAACACAAACACTCAACACAAGGAGAGTGTGGATAGAAGTATTTCAAGCACTGCAGGAAAACAACCTCCAACCTAGACTGTTGTATCCTGCAAAACTATCTTTCAGAATAAATGGGGAAATAAGATACTTCCAAGATAAAGAACACCTGAAAAACTTCACAAATACAAAACCTGCACTCCAAAACATCCTAAAGAATATCTTGGAAAAAAAAAAAAACACAGGAAATTCCATACCAACAAGACCCAGGAAAGTGAATTCATTGGGGCAAACAAGAAACTAAAAAGAAAAGGGGAAAAGCAAAGAAGAAAAGAAACAAGAACAGGGAATCATGCAGGCTCTGAAGATGTCCATATCAGTCATAACCATTAATGTCAATGGACTCAATGGGCCAATTAAAAGACACAGACTAGCAGATTGGATCAAGAAGCAAGATCCTACAATCTGCTGCATACAGGAAACACACCTAATTCAGAAGGAAACCCATAGACTGAAAATAAAAGGTTGGAAAACAATCCTCCATGCCACAGGAAACTGCAACAAAGCAGGAGTGGCTATCTTGTTTGCAGATAAAATAGAGTTCAAACCCAAACTGATTAAAACAGATAAAGAAGGTCACTATATTCTCGTACAGGGAACTATCCAAGAGAAAGAAATAACAATCATAAATATCTATGGACCAAACTCTAATACACCCAACTATATCAAACAAACATTACTGGACGTGAAAAGCCAGTTATCCACGAATACAATAGTAGTAGGGGAATTTAATACTCAACTGTCACAAATTGACAGATCAACTGGACAAAGAATCAATAAGAAAATACTTGAGCTAAATCAAACTTTTGAGCAAAGGGACTCATTAGATGCCTACAGAATTTTTCAAAATTCAAAGTGAGAATAAACCTTTTTCTCAGCTGCTCATGGATCATTCTCCAAAATAGATCACATTCTAGTCCATAGAACAAGTTTAAATAAATGCAATGCAATTGAAGTTATCCCCTGCATGCTATCAGACCATAGTGCCTTGAAACTGGAGCTGAATAGCAGAAGAAATTCCAAGATCCTCACAAACACATGGAAAGTGAACAACGCTCTGTTAACCAACCAATGGGCCACAAAAGAAATTAAACAGTTTCTACAACTAAACAACAACCCCAGCACAACATACAGGAATTTATGGGAAACAATGAAAGCAGTTCTGTGAGGGAAATTCATAGCAGTGAATGCCTATACTCAGAAAATAGAGCAAACTGAAATAAACAATCTAATGATGAACCTCAGACAATTAGAAAAAGAGTAGCAAAACAAACCCAAAGCACATATTAGAGAGGAAATTATAAGGATCAGAGCAGAAATTAATGCAATGGAGACAAAGAGAACAATACAAAGAATCAATGAATCAAAGAGTTGGTTCTTTGAAAGGATAAATAAAATTGACAGACCCTTAGCCAACCTTATGAAACAAAGGAAGGAAAAGGCTCAAATCCATGCTATAAGGAATGAAAATGGGGAAATCAGTACAGACCCAGAAGAAGACCAAGGGATAATAAACATGTACTTTGAAAATCTATACTCCAAGAAGGTGGAAAATCTAGAAGAAAAGAAATGGATAGATTCCTAGATACATATGAACTTCCAAAGCTGAATGAAGAGGATATAAAAATGTTAAACAACCTGATATTAATCTGGGAAATTGAAAATGTAATTAAAAAAAAACCTACCAACAAAGAAAAGCCCTGGTCTTGACGGCTTCACTGCTGAATTCTACAAAACTTTTAAGAAGAGTTAATACCAGTACTTCTCAATCTCTTTAATGAAATCAAAAGGGAAGCAGTACTCCCCAAATCATTCCTTGAAGCAACTATCACCTTGACTCCAAAGGCAGGGAAAGATTCCACCAAAAAAGAAAACTACAGGCCAATCTCTCTAATGAACATTGACACAAAAATCCTCAATAAAATACTGGCAAACAGAATTCAGAGAGTTATCAAGAAAATCATACACCCTGATCAAGTCTGATTTATCCCAGGGATGCAAGACTGGTTCAACATATATAAATCAATCAATGTAATTCACTATATTAACAGACTCAAGGACAGAAACCTTATGATTATCTCAATAGACGCAGAAAAAGCATTTGACAAAATCCAACACCCATTTATGATCAAAACCCTACAGAGAATTGGAATTGATGGACTTTATCTCAATTTAATACAAGCTGTTTATGAGAAACCAACAGCCAGCATCATACTCAATGGGCAAAAACTGAAACCTTTTACACTAAGGTCAGGAATGAGACAAGGAAGCCCGCTGTCACCACTCTTTTTCAATACAGTGCTGGAAACATTAGCCATAGTGATCAGGCAGGACACAGATATAAAAGGAATAAAGATAGGTAAGGAAGAAGTTAAACTGTCATTATTTGCTGATGATATGATACTGTATCTAGAGGATCCTAAAAACTCAACCAAAAGACTGCTAGACTTAATTACCAAATTTGGTAGTGTTGCTGGATACAGGGTCAAGGCTCAAAAATCAACAGCCTTTGTCTACACAAACAATAGACTCACTGAAAGAGAAATTGGGGAGGCAATCTCTTTCACAGTAGCACCCAGAAAAGTGAAATATCTAGGAATCAACCTAACAAAGGAAGTGAAAGACCTCTACTCTGAAAACTATAGGACTCTGAAAACTGAGATAGAAAAAGGAAACCGGAAAGTGGAAAGATATTCCTTGCTCCTGGGTAGGGAGAACCAACATTGTCAAAATGGCTATATTTCCACAACTACTATACAGATTCAATGCTATTCCAGTTGAAATTCCAATGCTATACTTCACAGAGCTAGAGAAATAATACAAAAATTCATCTGGAAACACAAGAAACCTAGAATAGCAAAAGCAATTCTAAGCAACCAGGACATGGCAGGGGGTATTACAGTTTCCAATTTAAAACTCTACTATCAAGCCGCTGTGCTAAAAACTGCATGGTACTGGCAAAGTAAGAGACCTGAGGACTAGTGGAATAGATTAGAAGACCTGGAAACAATTCCAGATACACTAAGCCACCTTATCTTTGACAAAGGATGCAAACATCCCCAATGGAAGAAAGGCAGCCTCTTTAACAAATGTTGCTGGAAAAACTGAGCTTTAACCTGCCAAAAGCTAAAGCTAGACCTATCTCTTTCACCATGCCCAAAACTAAACTCACAGTGGATACGAGACTTAAACATTAAAGCAGAAACAATAAGCCTGCTGGAAAAAAGGTTAGGTAAAACTCTTGGAGACATTGGCTTAGGCAGAGACTTTATGAATAAAACTTCTATAGCACAAGAACTAGCAGAAAGAATCAACAAATGGGATCTTATCCTACTGAATAGCTTCTGCACAGCAAAAGAAGTCACTGGCACTGCTAAAAGACAACCAACAACATGGGAAATATCTTCACTAGCTGTTTCTCAGACAAAGGGCTATTATCTACAATATATAAAGAACTCAAACAGATCAGCCTCCCCACGTTTAAAGACCCAATTCAAAAATGGGCATCTGAAATGAATAGACACTTCTCAGAAACAGAAGTCAAAGCAGCCAAGAAGCATATGAAGAAATGTTCAACATCGCTGGTCATTTGAAATACGCAAATGAAAACAACACTGAGATTTCATCTCACTCCACAAAGAATGGCTGCTATCATAAAATCAACCAACAATAAATGCTGTCGTGGCTGTGAGGAGATGGACCCCTATGTCCATCAACTGGAGAGTCGATAAAGAGGATGTGTTTTTTTTTATGAAATGGAGTATTACTCTGCCATAAAGAATGACAAGATCAATCCATTTAGGTGCAGATGGAGACACCTGGAGGATGTACTAATAAGTGAAATCAATACATCACAGATAGGCAAATTCCAGATCTTCTTTTTGACATGAACACCTGTAGATGCAAATGAGCTCTAGAAAGTATGACGGCTTTTATAGAGTGGGAAATTTCCATAGGAAATTTCGTGTGGGAATGTAATGAGGGGAAGGAATAAATATGATTCAGAAAGAAAATAAAAGTGTATGTATAAAGGGTGTGGGAAGGTGTGGGTGGGTATGGATATGGGTAAAAATGAGAATTAGCTTTTGTCATATACTGGTACAAATTCCCCAATGTTATATGTGATTGTGAGATGTATATAAATTGTACCAATAAAGAATTCAATTTAAAAATGAGATTCAAGATATATTATATATAGGTGCAAAATTTTCGTGTTGAATGTGATCATAATGTATATGTAAAACACATCAAAAATCTCAATTTTAAAAACAACAAAATTATTAACTTAATATTGCCAGTGTTACTAAACAATGCTAGCAAATGTTACAGATTATGATTCTGAAATAATCTGGCCTGTGACATAATCCAGAGCTGGGAGAAAATAGATCAACTATGAGTTAATCTGACACCACACAGTTTGAAATAATTTTTATTCTATTTACTTAGTAATTTCCATTATCCCCACAGTAATTATTTGTTTTCTTACTTCATTTTCAATTCACCCAAGACTATCTTGTCAAACAAGTAACAGTGTTGGAGGCTAGTTTTTAAACATTGACTAAAACTATTTGTGCAGGGTTTTTGTTTGCTTCCTATCACTGTAAAGGAAATTACACTTGTACTCATTCTTTAGGTTCCTGACCACCTAACTACATTCATTTATTATGCTTTCTTATTACAATAGAGCATGTAGGATGTCAAAATTATCGTTCACAACTTTTCCAGGAGCTCTATTTAAAGCACAGATTTTCATTCACAAAACGCTATACAAAAATATTCAAAAATTGAAATATTACCCTTCAGAATTGCACACATTACGTCCCCTCTGCTTTGAAACTCAAAGGAGGAAGTATTGAGCAATATAAGATTAAAATCTCCAGCTCATGCTTGCTCTAGAACCACTTTATATGGGGAGTAACCTTCTCAACTGGCAGCTGTGGAAACACAATCTGCACAGATAAATACCGCTATCAGTTTTTGGCATTAGCCCTTTATTCATGCCTTACGAGCTTTATACCTTCTACGCAACATCAACTGAATGCCAGGGGTTTGGGGCAACAGTATAATTTTCTGCTTTGAAACAGACAAAGAGAGGAAATTAAGAATAGGCTCAACTGCTTCACATGTAGAAACCAAGCATAAACACACGATTAATACTTTACCTTTCAAATTTACTAAACAATTCAAAAGAACCATTGATTATTCCAGGATCTCTGTGGTTTGCACAAGCTGTAACTCACTATGAAGCCAAAAACAGAACACAATAACCCCTACTGCTGATAAATGGATGTTAAGGCATCAGGAATTGGAAAACTTACTTGAGATTATTAACAACAACAACAAATTCAAAACAGTGTTGAAGTACAGGAGAGGCACTCCAGCTGCTTCTGTTTTGCCAGCCTGGACTCACTAGTTGATTTTGGGTGTTCAATAACATCTAGGAGTACTTGTTAAGCCCAATTCCTATATTTAAAAAATGGAAAATTAAAGATAATCAAATTGCCAAGTAAATGATTCCAGTAGAAGAACCTACCACAGTGCCAAGTTGGATATTTACTGATATTATTTCTATAACTTATAAATGTGTGTACAGTATATGAACATAAATGTGTCACACCCAGAAATCACATTGAAAGATGATTATAGAGTACAACCTGTATAGGGCATATTCAATGCTACTCTATTAGGGATCACTTAAGCCAATTATTAAGAGTAAAGTCAAACAATAGCAGGAACTCCTAAATGTTATAGTACAATGCAGCTAATGCAAAATTAAAAAAAAAGGTATCAGCACGTGTTTCTAGATACTAGTATCATACTTCTCGACATTATATTTTGAATCAATTGTAATTTTGATAATGTTAATATTGGCTCAGTTACAAAAATGGGATTAGTTGAGTAATCTAATCTGGGGCTTTCCAAAGAGTGAACAAGCATATCTAAAAGGGGGGAGGGGGGAGTTCAAATGTATATTAGCTTTGTGGTTGTAATGATACCAGAAACTTGAACAGCAGTTTTAACTTATCTCTGACAAGAAAGGTTTTGAATACAAACCAATTTTCAATTTGAAAAATTGAAGACGTGCTTATTTGAGGATATATGATACACTTTTAGCCTGATTAAAACATAAGCCTGAACATGCATTCTTATATACAGACTTCTTGGGGAGGGTGGCTAATTTGTTTCAATAAAACTAGACAGTACCTTTTTAAAAAAAATTATACAGTTCCCTTGCCTCATCTGTCTTATAATATAACAGAATCCTCAATTATCTCAGCAGTGAATAGCAAGTGATACTTTTATTTTAGGTTACATTCAAATGCACTGAAAGAATAACTCTCAGTCATAGGGAATAGATTGGAAGGTAGAGACACAAAGAACCTCACAGGAAAAGGACCACAGCAAATAGAAAACATGGAACGGTGCCCCTGAAAGCAATTACTAAGTTCTAAAACCCATGAGAGCAGAGGTCATGTTTATTGGTATCAACAGTGCCATGCATGATTCTTGTTATAATGCAAACACTGAATATTTTTATATATAAAGTAATAAATGACAGACAAGATAGTGAGAGAGGGGAATGGAAAAGCAATCACTGAGACAGAGAGAGGACTATAATTATATTGACTCTTTCACAATCTTGTACCTATGTGACACTGTGCTGGGATAGGACCAGGAACATCTAGGTCCAAACCCAACCCTTACACATCTTAGAGAACTACATTGCTGCACCAACTCTGAACTGTCATCTTCAATCCTCTCATCATACATGGGGAAGAAACCAGTTCTAATGCACAGTGGAGAACAAGGAAAAAAAAATAGAGTTCTTTGTTTGTGTTTAGAAAAATTGAAAATAATTCTTTGAGCTATAAAGAAAATTGTCATTATTTTGCATGTCACACCTAAATTTTCTCTTTTAATGTGATACATTGATCATTTAGTTCGTGTTGTCTATTGAATGTCAGAGAGCTTCTGTTTATTTCTCAAGACCTACTCTCTGTATTTCCCCTATTCATTGCCCAGCATTTCTGACCTGCATAGTTGATATCAGTAAGTCCTCCCTTTCTACACTTTATTGGATTCAGTCAGTGGAAGACCAAGAATGAGATAATGAGAGAAATCTGAGTAAGTTCAAGATTCTTATTTCCCTGGCTCATTGTAGGTAAGGTTACCGTGAATGAACTATGGGCCTTGAACAAAAGCTGATCTGAGAGTCTAAATCTATTAGTTTTCACCATTTTCCTCTGTTTGGATTTTGATGTTTTCTCCTCTTTAACTCTTGGGACTTTGGGAAGCTGTAGCTGTGCTTTTGGTAGCCAGTGGTTCCTGAAGACTCTGTGAGGTTTTTACCTTTTTTTTTTTTGGCCAGTCCACATATTATACCAACCCTTGTACTAAACGCCCCCCCCCCGCCCGAATTATCCTAATTTGATTGTTCCATCTGTTTCCTGATGGGACCTCAATTCAGCATATAAGGTGGAAGTGTCCTTGTCACTTTCTCAAGTACTTCTGGAAGTCTTCTTCCATGAATGTCTTTATGAGGTGTGATCAGCGATGTGATGAACGTTGCTGCCTAGTGCCACCCAATGGAAAGGCAGGCCAGTAAAATCATCACAGTGTGTCCTCATCCCCCTTCAATAGATTGGATACTATACAATTTCTAACTCTTCCCCAAATAAAAGTGACCATGAAATGTAAACATTTTGAATCTATTCAGGTCTGAGTAGCCATCACAGTGCAACTAAAGAAACTCACAATGAAGGAGTCTCAGAACTGATGGGATAAGTGCATACAAAGTGAAGGAGGATTTTGAGGGAGATTAATGGGAATGTGTCTTTTACTGTAATATATTTTTTAAAACGTGGACATCTACCATAGGTTTTTGTTGTTGTTATTATTGTTGTTGTTGTTTTTGTGTTTGTGTTTTATCATACATCCTGTATGGTTTACACAGCCCATCACTAATTGTGGCTAGTCTGAGTCATAGTCCTGCCCAGGCTCCAGGAATTTAGATCATTGTAGGAACAGCTTCTCCTATGTTTCCATTTGGAAAATAATCAATACAGGAGACCAGTATTTGTATTAAAAATAAAATATATTAATGTATTAAAATATAATATAAATAAAATATGAAATAATTAAGTATATCTTTGATATAAAATATATCACAGAGTATATTAAACAAATTTAACTCCTTGACCATTCCTTTCTATACTTTTCTCCATGTTCATATAAATATCTACAGACAATTGAGGCTTCTGGGGTGTATTAGAAAGATAAAATTGCTATGGAACATAATTTTCTTATTTATCTATATATCATGGCTCTAACTAGTAAAATAATATGTAATACACTATAATATTCCAAAGTCTTCATTAAGACCTTCCATTATTGACAGCCATTTAGGTGGTTTCCTCGATTGCCATTACATATAGATAAGACTGTATTAAAATTTCATGTGTGTGTGTATACCTACATGCTGATACTTCTATTCTACAGAATATATTATCCAAAGTATTTGTGAATAACAGAATATATGCATTTTTCATATTTAAATTTGTTTTTAAAATTTATATATTAAATTGTATATATTAAAGTCAATGAAAATTATCCAGAATTTAGTGAGCATAAATATAACTTTGGGAGCACCTAAAGCATTGACATTATTTATGTCTGCCAATAAGAAATCTGAAACAAAACACTTTGGCAAGTGAATGAGGATTCAGTTTGTTTCACTGTCTCTCATTTAAGTGTAAACACATTAATGAAAATTTTCAGTTGTACTTCAAATGATACTCAGTCTAATTATCTCATTGGATTTAAAAATACACATTTTAGGCTGGGTGTGGTGGCTCATGCCTGTAATCCCAGCACTCGAGAGGCAGAGGCAGGAGGATTGCTGAGTTCGAGGCTTGCCTGGGCTACATAGTGACCACAGGACCAGCCTGAACTACAAAGTGAGACCCTGTCTCAAAAAAAAAATACAAATTTTAACATGGTCTATTTTAAAATAAAAATAAAAATACCATCTTAACTAAAGGTGACCTCCCATGACAACTTTCTCTTGTTTACTAGATAAAAACTCTGATAGTTTTTAAACTTCAAAGCAAAAAGATTAGAGCAAGAAAGTTCCTACTACTTTGTAATTAAATTCATTGCAAATGTAAATTAAAATTCAGAAGGTCAAGGAGGTTCAGAAGACACTGAGTTATTAGAAAGATGTAGATGTAGATGTAGATACTATACAATTATCAAAACTAGTTGTGAGAATACTTCAACTCAATAAGGACTTTAATGATAAATATTTTGTCTCCATAACAATTTTGATTTTTTGGTTTCTGTTTACTTAAAAGCAACCTTTAAATATCTTCAAGTGTGCCAAACCTTCCACTAGGCTTGGACTGCTTTCCCGTCAGGGCAGTGAGGGGCTGAAGAGTGATGGAGGGCAAAGCTTTAAAGTTCTCCCCAGATGATTGCTCGCATTTTCATCTATGCACTGAATTCTAATCAAAACAAAAACTATGCAACCTTTTTGAGATTTTATTAGTTGTCAGGAATACTGCTAAATCTTCCATCCCCACAAGGAGCCAGTAAGTTAATACTGTTCCTTTTTATCATTTTATTGATTAAAATTTTGTGTCACAGAGAGCTTTAATAACATACTCAACATCAAAAGCTGGAGCTGTATGTGAAGTCATGTAACGTTACACTCAATTTTTTCACTTAAGGATCTGTCATAAGAGGAGCAAAGTTCTACTCCACAACAAACGGCAAAGATTAGAATGGAAGATACAGTGTTCATGTTCTCTCTTCTGTTTTAATCACTTTCTATATGAAGATATTTTCTATTCATGTCATTATACTTCCTCTACATTAAAGAAAATTCAATAGAATAATGTTTCAATTTGTTCTACTCCTCCAAACATCATTTTTAAAGCAGTATTTTTCCAGTTCATTAAAGTTTTATTGTATTTCTAAAATGTGTTGGTTGTGTTACGGAGAAGTTGACCTGGTTCTTCACCCTGCTGGTTCGTTCACCCTTTCGTAACACTTGGATCATCGAGCAGTTCCAATCAAACTCTGTACACTAAACTAGAATTATGATGTGGCCAATTTATGAAAAAATTTAAATAGGTGCTTATGTGATTCACTTCTCTCAGAAAGTCATGGTCTGAGTCACCAAGCTAGTAGATGAGCTGACACATCCTTTAGTAAGCTCATCAAGGCTGAAAATATGTCCATTATCAAAACTAAAAAGGGAACACACAAATAGATTATGATGACAATTTTCTGAGCATCTATTATTTATTGGACAGTATCTAAGGCTTGACCTGTATGGTACTTACCATCCACCAAATGATCTTGTAAAGTGGAAATTTTACTCTTTGTCTAACAAATAAGGAATCTGAGGCTACAGGAAAGGTAACTTGCTTGCTCAGAGTTATGAGCTGGAGGGAAGCAATCAATCCAAAGTTTAAGTCCGTTCATCTGCAACCAAACCCATATTTTTTTCAGGATGCCAGATTAGCTTTTAAGAAATTATTTCATTTCTTCCAAGTTATTTCACACCAGATAGATTCAAAATGTCTCTGATAGACAATTTTTCAAAAATGCCACTGCCAGAAATAGCATTATTAGTATTTTAATTGGAGACCAGAACATTAGACAGTATTTTTACATGCATCTTATACCTTAAATAATATAAATTGTTTGTTATGTTTTGTCATTAATATTATTATAATAATTAGTAATTCAAATCTCCCAGACACTGAAACAACCTATAAAACACCTTTGAAACATTAAAATTAATATTCTGCATTAGAAAAAAATGACATTTTAAAATGTGAAAATTATCATTATGATTTAGGTGAGGAAAGCTATTATATATACATTATTGTCAGTTATGGCCTATACTTAGTCATTAGTGCTACGGTTGCTCTAATTTAAATTTATCAGAGTTATAATACCCAGTCCATTTAAGTTAAGCTCTCACCAAATGAATGCAAACTAGCTAAACTAAGGCTTTATTTTTTAATTAAAAATTTTAACTGGTATTCAAAAACAAAAAATTGTACATATAAATGGGAGTAATATGGGGGATTTGATACATGTATGCACTGAAATGTTAAATCAGGTTAAACAAATCTGTTTCTTCATTTCTTTCTGGTAAAAAATATTCAATATCCTTTCTGCTAGCATTTTGGAATTTAAAGTATATAGCTGTCATATGCTTATAGTGAAATACATACAATGAAAGTACACACTAAGTAAATATATTCTAAGTTTTCTATCATTAGCACTCCTTATCCTGTAATTTAAGGCTATCAACTAATGAGTATGTTTCATAACATGATTACAAAAAAGCAAAATTGTGATTTTTTTCTTTCAAAATTACATAAACCTAATAATTCCATTTCATATACATTCTATTAATATACAATGCCATCTATTAACATGTAATGAAATTTTACATCGTTCAAAGATATGATAAATACATCATTATGTTTACATCAATTATAAATATAAAAGAATCATATCTGAAATGTGGAAAATATATTAATAGTAAGTTTTTTAAAAAGACCCTATCTTTTTCAGCACAGAAGACAAATTATAATTGGTATCTTGTGAATATTAAAAAAACAATTACTTTTGTTATTATGATTCCATCAGGCCAGCTGTGTACTCCATAATAGAGATTAGTTTTATATGGGGCACTGAAAAGCACTAATATTAATTTGAAACAAAAGTATTATTGGTGAGAAGCTGATTACTTACTGAGGCGTTCTGAAAATTATTTAATAAATCTCACAGGATAGCTAAAGAGTACTTATAAAACAGTACCACCTTTAGCATCACTCTGAAGCATTTGGATATTAGAAATAAAATAGAAGGAACAATAGGTGATAAGAAAATTTGTATATGGTACTCCAAATAAAATGGATTTATGACTACCAGAGGAACTACTTAGTACTCATCCTTCATTTTGCCAGTAATTAGTTACATAAATTTTGGATAGGTCATTTAAACCTTGGGTTCCATTTTTATTACTAGTAAAAATATAAATAAAAATAAATAAAAATATAAATGATAATTATGTAACAACCATTTTTGAAGTAGCCACTATGTATAGTTGGGCTAAATACTTGGCATAAATAATAGGTTAAAAAGATACATTAAATCAGGATAATATAAGAAATAAAAGTTTACATTATAAATTATTTTTAAGAATATAAGTATATTTAATATTCACGTATCAGCCTGTTTAAGATGTTATACGAAAAACTTTTACAAATTGATAGTATTTTGTATGACATCTTCATAAATTTTTGTCCCCCTCAGAATGGACAAGACAGTGTAGATTCCTTTTAGTTGGTTCCTTCAACCCCTCCCCTACTAAATACAACTTTAAACCCTGGAAGTAATGCAAGAGGCAAGTACAGGAGAGATTTGAAAGGTGCCATGAGAAAGGTGACCTGATAAGAACAGCCCTGCTCCTTCCCAAGGCTGGAGGAGCAACAACCTCCAACCCAAAGAGAGAAAGTGGCCCAGGACCTGCTTCCTGACACCCACAGGAGCAACAGAAGACAGCCCCTCTTGGTTCATTCCTCCTCAGGAAGGAGCAGAAACCCCACAAGCAATACCAAGTAAACCAGCAGAACTGGCAAGGAGACCTAGCAGGATCCCCCTTAGTACAAGCCAATAAATCTGCAAAGAGATGAACTCCTGTTTCATAGAACCTGAGATTTCTTCATCCACATGAAGGGACAGGACAACATATAGTCTCATAAGTACATGGTCCCAAGTTCTATCCGCGGTACCAAAAAACAAGTAAATTCTGCTGTGCAGACCAATGATAGATCATGTTGCAAATTGTAACCGCAACAAAAAGCTACCTTAGAAGGTCTCCTGAGAATATGACAGTGTAACATCCTGCATCTCCTCGTTCTATGCATTTGTAGACCTCAAGGGAATGGTTTAAATTATTATAAGTTTTATATCTTTGAAGTGTGAGGACTTGGGGCATATGCTGGAATATCTGTAAGCATCTGAACTGAGGAGTTCAGAGTCAAAAGTTCCCTGCCTACGTAGAAAACTTGGAGAAGAGAGGTAGTGCTTTCTTCATGAATCCCAGAAAATTGAAAGGTATGTTATTAAATGTTCTAAAGACTTACTGAATGTCGTAAGTGCATTATGACATTCTGACGTGGCAGAGTTAAAGTCAGTCTAGCCCCTGAAAAAAACAATATAAGAAGGTGCCCGAATGTGTAGAGTTCCGTATGATAACAAAGCACTCTTCGATTTACCATTACTCAGGATCGAAATTAACAAAGCCCAGAAAAATGGTTCACTGAAAAATTCAAGCTTTAATTGTCTCATAATTGCGGCCATTTACAACATGACACTGAACTGTAAGGAAAGAGGAACGATCCTCCAGTGTGCTCCTCCGCTGCTGTAACACTACACTTCACAGGGGCCGGAGGGTTAGCTCAGTGGTTCCGGCGCCTGCCTCGCAAGTGCAAGGTCCTGAGTTCAATCCCCGGTAACCACATACAATGCTGGGTGTGGAGACTCACGCCCACCAGCAATCAATACCGCATACCACAGTGCCGGGCGTGGTGGCTCACACCTATCATCCCAGCACTCGGGAGGCAGAGATACGAGGATTGCTGAGTTCGAGGCTTGCCTGGGCTACATGGTGAGCTCAGAGCCAGCCTGAACCACAAAGCGAGACCCTGTCTCAAAAAACAAACAAACAAACAAAAACAATACACTTCACAACCCCCCATATCTAATTCTGAGGGCAGAAAAACCCAGAAGCAGCTGACTGAAAGAGGGGCAGTTAAGGTAGAGCTTAGTAGAGAGACAAGCTTAATGCTCCAAAACGAAGCGCAGAGAAATCAGGAGAGAACTAGATGGCGGTGTCGTATGCTACTAGAAGCTCACGAGTGCTGATCCTCAGTCTTACGAGGAAATATTCATTAGCTTCAGTTTAAGAAGGTCTGAGAATGGATAATGTGTATTTGTATTCAAAATACTTAACAGTTTAAAATGTTTCCATTTAATCTATAGCCTTCATTTTATGAGCTAATGAATACAAGCCTAGATATCTCTGAATGTAAACAGAATTCTAAATTCTGTTATATTTGGTTAACAAGGCTGATTCCTAAAATATGTCAGTGATTCTTCAAAATTAGCTAAAGATTTTTTTTAGGGTTCTGTGTCTTTAATCATGAATGATGACCTCCTTTTGAAGTATCTCAATTGCTTTTAGTAAGATCTGCAATCATTCTGAACAAATTACAAAGCACCCTAGAAGAAATAATGTGTTGTGCTATATTAATGCATCCTTATCTTCAGCAGATTGAGTAAAGGTGATTATAAAAGTGAGATGTGCAGCCTCACTCACTCTTGGGATTTCGTACTGAAAGTTTAAGAATGAAATTAAAAGCTTTCAACATTCCTGAAACACTGTTACCAAAGGGCTGTTTTATTTTAAAGCTAAATTATATATAATATCTATGAACACCAAAGAAATTCTCACTAATATGCTATTGTTTGGCAGCTGACCTATGTAAGCCTTAATTTTGATTATGGCTTTAGGGGACCAAGCGGATTCTTTAACTCACTTACTTTAACGGTGTCAGTACAAATTCATTCTAAGGTTCCTCCCCTAAAATCTACAGTAACTGATTGTTTAAGCTAGTTTCCCAAAGATTGAGATATAGGAGATTTTTAGGTGGCACATGTAGATCACTCTTTTTACTTCAATAGATTATTTATTATGCTGTATTAAAAAGTAGAGCTTTGAAGAAACTATAAGTAGGATGCCAAATTCATGTTAATGGGTATTATTACTAACAAGAAGATAATTTTAAAAAACTAAAGTCTAAAATATATTTATATATATATATATATGTTTATTAGTACATGTCTGTGCTATGTAACATTTACATTACTTGTGGGAAGTTGGTCTGTAACATATTACGGAAAATAATTGCATTATTATCTAATATATTAAATTATCTATATAGTTTATAACTGGCAAAAATCTTAACTCTGATTCAGAAGTAGTGAATGATTTAAGGTCTCTGCGTTCCTCCGGCCTGGGGTGGGGGTGATCCCAGCAGACTCCAGGACCCCCCATGAGCACCGCACACCCCCAGGACGCGGGTGCAGTTCCGTCCGCTCTACCCCTTGGGGTGCCCGGGACCCCGGACGCTGGCGCTCCGCAGTGGCGGGTGGTTTTCTCGCGCACTAAACAGCAGTCCGCGGCAGTGGAGAGAGGCAGGGCTGGCGCTGTGGCGCTAAGGGCTGGCTCTGCACCGAGGAACCGCTCCCCACGGAAGGGGCTTGTCTGGCAGCCCTGTCCGCACCGCTCGGTGTCTCACCGCCCCGGGGAGAGCGGAGTCCGCGCAGGCAGGCTTCGGGGCGCCTTGCTGTGGGCTCAACTGCCCCGTGCAGTTGCCCGGCGCCACCGACGTGAGGTCCCAACCGGGAACGTAGAGCACAGCGAACCAGCTGTGAGGCGGACGAGGCCGACTCTGTCCCCGTGGGGTGGCCCCTCGCGCTCACCGAGGCGAGGCGTGCCGGGTGTAACCAGAGCCTGCGCCGGCGCGGGGCCTGCACGGGGGAGCGTGGCCCTGGGAGAAGGCCGAGTCAGAGCCCGCGGCGCCCAGGGGATCTGGACGCAGCGCTGGAGCGAAAGGCTAGAAGAGGCTCTGCATCGTGCATCGCGGAACTGGGGTACAGCAAAACCCTCGGCCTGGCCCCCCAGAAGGCAGGGAAGGAAGGGGAGCGGTGGCCTGGTGCTCCGGGCAGGGCTGCCTACGGAAAGAAGAGGGTGCAACCGGGGAGTTGTTATGTGGGGTCGCGGAGCCGGCTCCTCCAGGCTGGCCAGGGATGAGGGGAGCCAGCACCCCGGTCTCAGGCAGCAAAACCAGAGCTGGAGACCCAGCAGAACTGGGCAAAGAGGGGCCCTTGGACGCCAATGAGAAGATAGAACAGGTCGCCTCCAGAGCACACCCTGGGTGATCTTGGAAGCCACCAAACCGTTCCTGGCCCCCACTGCGGGCGAGACTGCAGGTGTGACCGGCCAGGCCTAAGCCAGTCAGCTGCAAGGGCAGAAAGAGGAGAACTGTGCCCCAGCCAGCCAGGAAACTGCCCCCGGGCAAGACTTTGTGGAGCCCACTCTGGCCACAGCGGGGGAGCTGCCGGCCCGAAGGACACTGCTCTCGCCTCGCCAGGCCCACGGCAAAACCCTCGCCATCACCACAGACCTCTGAGCTGCCTGAGCAGCCCCCAGTCTGGCCCCAAAGGACAGGAGGCCACGAACTCACACATCCAGTCTCTGGCCCCTCCTCACCGCCAGCTGCCCCCGGAGAGACTCTGGATGAACCCAGCACCCTGGTGCAAAATGTCACTTGTGTCACTTGCATGTCAGACAGGAGCCAGCGTGTCCCTTCTGTAGCCTCCTCAGGACAGGGCTCGTGGCTGTCACACAGCAAGGATGGAAGACTGTTGCACAGAGGCCAACTCACGCCCCAGGACAAGGCCATCAGCCCACCACTGCCGGCCAGTACTGAGGCCTCAGAAGGGTTGCTGAGGGGAGGCTGTCAGAGTGGGACCGAGGATGGAGGGAGCGTGGATGGAGAGGCCGAGCACTCAGGAGGTCACGACGGAAGAGCATGGACTCCGAGTGAAAACCCCCAGCACGCCCAGGCTGGTTCCAACCCCAAGAAGGTTAACCTCATCCTCTGGGAAAACGAGGTTCCAGAGCACTTAGCTGGTGAACTGGCCAACAGGGAACTTGACTGGGAAGAAGGGAGAGGAATCTCACCTCATCAATATCCACACTCCCTGCTGCCTCTACTGACTCTGCCTTCTCTACCGATAATGTGCTGGCTCATGCTGCCTGATGGCCCATCGTGGAGGTGACCATGGCCAACCTGACCAACGCCGGCCACGTATTCATGTAGCAGCACACACACCTCACCTTCCACCAGCTGTGCAGCCTAGGTCAGCAGGTGTACTGCTGCTTCTCTCAGCCCGGAATCCCCACCTTACCCACCCCAGGGGAGAGGACTCAGTTGTGGTTCTTTTCAAAGCCATAGGGTGGTTTTTCAAGAACGAACTCATTTCATGTGCTTTGAATCTCTCCAAGTTTCTAATTCCCACTTCTCCATTCCCTGAGTTTCCATCCACCCTTTCCTTCGCCAGCACCGCAGGGGCTGCAGCAGGCAGGCCCAGGTGACTCACTTCAGTCCTTGTTCAGGGCCCAGCCATGACTGACTGATTTTAGATTGCTCAGAATTGCTATATCCTCCTGAACAGCTTTGGTAATTCATATGTATCTAGGAATCTATCCATTTCTTCTGTGTTTTCCATCTTATTAGAGTATAGATTATCAAAACAGGTATTGATGATCTTCTGAATTTCCATAGGATCTGTTGTGATGTCACCTTTTTCAGTCCTGATTTCATGGACTTGAATCTTTACTTTTTTTTTTTCATAAGATTGGCTAAGGGCTTATCAATTTTATTTAATCTTTTGAAGAACCAAGTCTTCCATTCATAGATTCTATGTATTCTTTTCTTAGCCCCAGTTTCATTAATTTCGGCTATGGTCTTTATAATTTCCTTCCTCATGTGAGCTTCAAGTTTGATTTCTTTGTCTAGGAGTTTGATGTTCAATATTATTTTGTTTATTTCAACTCACTGTTTCCTGATATGAGAGTTCACTACTATAAATTTCCCCTAAGGACTGGTTTCACTGCATCCTAGAAGTTGTGATATGTTGTGCTGGAATAATCATTTAACTGTAGACACTTTAACTTCTTATTTAATTTCATCTATGATTCAACACATCAGTGATTCTGTATATTAAAAGCATTTGATCAACTTCCCATCACTGAAGCAGGTTGCTTATCTCTCAATTCATTATGCAGAGAATGTAGACAGAGAGATGACAGCAGAATTCCTATAGATTATCTAATGAGATGAGCTAAGCTGGATCCACCATGTGCAAGGTAAGCAGGGGGAAAAAAAGGGAAACTCAAAAACAAGACAAAAAGCCTAAACTCCCTGTCTTGGAGCCAGCCTGTACACTGACACCTCTACAAGCTCCAGGCTGTTAGGAACTGACAGCAAGATAGATGGTACCCCTTCAAGACAAGAATCCCAATCCCATGGGGCTAAGTAGGCACAAGAATCAGAGAGGAACCATAGCCTCAAATAGCTGACAAACTACAAGCATCCTCAGGGCCGAAAAGTAAAAGTGGCATGTGGATCTTGGTGGCCTTAATGTCCACAGGAATGCAGCAATGCCATCTGCAGATCAGCATGATTTTCATGTTGAACAGAAACAAACTCCAACAACCTCTGAGCACATTTTCTTTTAAAACTCCTTTGTTTAGAATTAGGTACTGTATTTCTCACTTCTTGTCCTAAAGAACAAGAGAAGGTAATTGAAATCAATAGTGAGAAATGATATCAACCAGCACACCTTCTGTAAAAGATTGTCTCATCATAGTAACAGAGAGACCATATGAGGAAAGTCTCTATGACCACTATGAAAAAAATATATCAAAATGTAAAATGTGCATCAAGATACAAATATAATCACTCATAAGGCAAAACTTTCTAGAGTACTCATCACCTTCAAACAAATCTAAATGTAAAAATCCTCCATGTGCACCAAAGATGAGTCATTTGATTTACCAGAGGCTTTGTAATAGATTGGTTTGAATAATTAAATTTTCAATATTAAAAATTAACTTTCTTGCAGCTACACATATTATGCAAGGGTGTTTCGTCTATGTTCCACAAATAAACCCAGAGATAATACAGTTCTTAACCCAGCCTTATTACATATGTGCTGAATCACATTAGACAAGATACTTCTCTGAACACCCTTTCTCATCTGTGAGTTGGTGCTGCAGTAAGAATCCATACTGATATCAAAGAACCAATGAAACAATTGACTAGAATTAATTAAAATTTTATAATGGAAATAAACATAAGAATAGATGTGACTATTATTACTGATGGGGATAGCTTATATCTATGCCCCTCCAATCCTCATGGACTCATGTGTGGGACTTACAGGAGGTGCCTAATTCATGGGTACATGACACTAGATTAAAAGTGTGATAATAGGATTGGCCCACTGAATGGTTTAGCATAGTGCTGGGTGTGGCCAAATAGGTTTACTGAATTCTGAAGACTGACTTTGGGTGTCAATGGCAACCAACCAATAGGCTTATAATTTTAATGGAATGAAAGGGAAAGGAAGGCTGGCTGCTTGCTCTCTCTGGACTCCACACAATGAACTGTTTCTCCTCTGCATGCCCTTCTACATGTTTCCCTGCCTTGCAGCGAGCCTATACACTGAAATCTCTACAAACTGTGAGGCAAAATAAACATTTCCTCCTTTAACTTGTGGATGTCAGGTATTATGTAAGTAACTAATAGGCTGATCATGCAAAAATAAAGAAAAAAAGTAACTAATTGATCATATAAAATTTTTTAACATTATCCATTAGAAACACAAATATATTATCCTATAACATTAAGGTTTTTTTCTGTTATGCATCTCTATAATACTAAAAGAAACAAGAATTTTATTATTTAACACATTGAAAATATGAATATTAGTGGCTGATCTGATTAAAATTATCAATTTCTTAATAAATGTAGAATACAAATGAAAAATAGAGTGCTATCTAAATTCATTATTATCTTCTATCCTCCAAATTTCCAGACTCTTTACTATATTTTATCCTCCAAGCCTCCACTTCATTTTCACCATTTCATTAGTAGGCAGAAGAGCAGAATTTTGGGGGTCAAAAATTCATGAATTCAAAAGTTGACTCCCAATTCTGGCTTCAATATGACTTAGCTGTGTGACCTTCTAAGAGTTTTCTCCATATAAAACATGGAGAGAAATGGTACATGTAGAATTTTTATAAGAATTAAACGTGAAAGTATCCACCGTAATTCAAGACGCATGACAGACAATGAAATGTCAGTTTCCTTCATCCACAAAACTGGTAGGCTTAAAAAATCATAGCAAAAGCAGTGGATGCTCCTTCCATACCTCTTGGGTGTTACTATTTCTTTATGCAGAGCTGTCCCACGCTGCACACAAGGCCAGTACCTGCCTTGCTTTCATGAAGGCTTTCTTTGGACTTCCAACTATGTAGTGGGTCAGAAGTGCCACAGAAACTATATTCTGTGGGTAAATTTCTCAACCAAGTATTAGAGGAATTAGGTATACAAGTACAATAGCTTATCTGCTTATAATCGGGATTCCATGAGGTGCATGTTCTTCATTTACTCCAGGAGTTCTTCAGTGGGACTAGGTTCTTGTGACCCACGTGGTACTTTTCCTGGTAGAGGACTCTTTATCACCTCCTGCCCTCCTGTCTCACTTCACCACCAGCATGTCCCAGGATCACCTGCCAGACAAACTTTTACCCAAATTCTTTTATCAGGGTAAATTGTAGGGGAATCCCAAAATTACATCGCATTTTCAATAACCTCCTAAAGAGTGCACATTAACTCTTGTTATATTACAACTTAGTCCTATAAGAATTTTGGACCTTTACAGCCTGCTCTTTTACTTATCACAAGTAAGAATTCATGATTTAGTGAAATCATGAAACTATCTCTTTATTCCTATTTTTCTGCTTGCATTTTTATTTGAAATTTTATCCCACTCATTAACTACTTTTCTTGATATATGATCAGCATATTTCTCAGTAGCAATTTCACATTGAATATTTTTCAAACTTAAGAGAATACAATTTTCCTGGAACCTTTATTTTAACTTTTAGTATCTTACATAGTATATAATATTTATATCCAGAACAACATAATAGTATAAAATCCTGAGGCTGATAATAGCTACACAGTTATGGAACTAGAGCTGTTGCATACTAAATACCAAAAGAAGAAAATCAATAGAGTTCAAATTAACATAATTCAAAGTGATACTTACTTCTGTAAGCTACACCCACTGAGGATGTGTGTCTGGGGTAGGTCCCTAGGATGTTGTGCCTTTCTGTGAGTGATAGCTTGAGGTACCGACTGCCATGAAGTAGTAACAATCTGTCTCACCCTCTTTCCTGGTCTCAGTAATATGAATACCTTATTTGTCAGCTTGTGTGGTTCAGTATCATTTAACAGTCTCTTCCTGAAGTGGTGTTGTCATTTACACATGAAATTTGCTTTTGTTGTTTCTCACTAGGCCAGTGAACACTTTTTAACAGTAGCACACTTACAAATTAAAAAAAAACACATAACCACTGTGCTAGACTCGGTCATAAAGTGACTTAAACTACATTTTGTATTCTTCAGCACCATTATGAAAATGAGTGCATTTACTTTTAAATTACAAGGGACATAGATCTACATCAGACAGATAGCACCTATTAAATACAGCTACTGTCTATTTGTCCTTTTCTGTTATTTCTTACACTTTCCCATAGTTGTTTATCATTTCAGTATTACAAATCTAGCATAAATTTCTTGTCATGGAATTCAAGATCTCCTACAGTATGCCACCATCTTTTCCAAGCCTTCTAAGCCATGTCAGCCACAACAGTCTAAAACCTATGTGTGAAAACCTCCTACTACAATGTGTAGCTTCATTTACAATGGTCTTTTTTAATTGGGAATGATCTCTTAGATGTCATGGCATAGCTAAGAGTACAGGCTTTGAATTAAAACAGACTTGTACTCTGGTTTCCAATTCCAATAAGTACTAGCTATATGATTTGGACAAGCTGCTTAAGCTCTATGAACCAACTAATTGATAAATGAGTATATAAAAACCGTCCCAAAAGGCCTTGGAAATATCAAGTGCTCATAAAGTGTTCATAAAGCACATGAACCATTTTAATTACCCATAAATGATAACAATTATTATTTTTAAGTCTTTGATCATTTCCTGTAGAATGAATAATTTCCTCTTTATCATCATGATTCGTTTTTGTTTATATTTCATATTTTGCATGCACTTCACTGAACATAGTATCAACATTTCACAACCAGACTACCTACCAGGTTTTAATCATTCAGATTCTTTTTATCAGACTGTGTTATGGTGCCTTCCATGAGACCATATGCAATAAAATACTTGCTGAATTTATTTCAACTGGATTCCAAGTCCTATGATGCTAAGAATGATACTAAGAATTTTGCAAATACACCATAAAAAGTTT
>PVIC010009128.1:0-46351 GCA_004025085.1 Thryonomys swinderianus | reverse complement strand
ACTCAGCAATCCTCCTGTCTCTGCCTCCCGAGTGCTGGGATGACAGGCGTGAGCCACCACATCCGGCATTGTGGTACGCGGCGTTGATTTCGGTGGGCGTGTCTCCACGCCCAGCATTCTATGTGGTTACCGGGGATCGAACTCAGGACCTTGCGCTTGCGAGGCAGGCGCCGGAACCACTGAGCTAACCCTCCGGCCCGTCCCTTCTTACAAAGTCACTGATCCCATCATGATAATCCCACTTTCACAATCTTACCTGATCCTGATCCCTTCCTCAAAGCCTCACCTCCAAAAATCAAAATGTAGGATTTTGAAGATGAAGTTGCTGCATGATGAATATCTTACAGCAGCGATTAGATTTCAAGCCACAGTGATGAACACTGTTCAGAGTCTTCCACTAGTTCATGTTGTGAGGGGTGAGGTCCTGCCAACGGCTGAGAGTAAATTGGCTGATGAATCATGTGCAGAAATCAGTTTGGCTGGTTAGAGTTTAGAGGGTCTTTTGCGTATCTGCGAGAATAAGACCTCCTGTCTTTTCTCCCGCATTTTGCCCTCGTGCGTAGTCGATTACAGCGAGCTCTGTACTTGGTAGCGCCGTTAAAGTGCTTAGCCTTTCACGTAGGACATTGCACTCTGTTTACTCCTGAAGTAAAGACTTGTGGTTTTCACTCTTGGTCTCATTCTTCCAGGCCATGCACAAATGAAACCCGCGTATTTGAAAGACAGGCCGAATGTGGAAGCGAGAGGAAGTCTGTCGGGAAGTGTGGAGCTGGTCCGCCGGGCGGGAGCGCGGACAGCACGGCGCCCGGAGCGCTGAGGACACGCCGAGGGGCGCTGCTCAGCCACGTCCCGTACTTTCATGTCTTGGTGCTCAACGCCACGATTTCTTTATTTTCATTTTTAATCTTCCTTACAGCAACAGAATGTACTTTTCTCCTTTCTAGGTTTAATGTTTCTGAAAATGTTAAAAGACTAAGTATACCTGAAGTCAGAGGGATAGTGTCTTACCTCGTATCGCCTGTTAACAGTAATGTTGCTCTTTTTTCCTTTGCTGAAATACATTTGATTCCTTAATACTGTCAACCAATATCTCTAAATAACATTTCTCATAACCTTAGTACTGTGATTACTCTAACAGTTCTCTTCTTAATAAATTTTATTCTATCCCATTTCCTCCTCGAGCCCCTCCCCCTCCCTATGTACAGAAGCTTTGCATGCATTTTCCCTTGTTTTCACTTTTCCTCTTGTCCCTTCCTTTCTTTCTCCTTCCTCCCTTGTTCTTCCCATTCAAACACTTGCTTCTGATTTCCCAACATCCATTATACATTTCAGTTCTTATTTCCACTTTTGGTTTCTCACACCTAAGAAACAATTAGGTATTTAAATGTGTGTGTGATTTATTTCACTTAAGAATATGGTCTCAAGGTGCATCCATTTCGATGGAAATGCCTAAAGCTCTTTCTCCTTTAAAACTGTCACCATTTCAAAGTGACTGAGGTGCTGGGCATGGTGAGATCTCTGTAACCCCAGCACTGGGGAGGCTGACACAGGAAGATCACCCAGCCTGAATTACATAGTGAGACCCTGTCCAAAAAAAATAAACAAACAGATAAATGTAACTTTGAAATGACCGACCTTTTTTGTTTTTATTTTCTTCAAGTCCTTCCTTTGTTTATAAAACCACTTTGTACAGACTTGAGAATAAGGGCAATTAAGATCATTTAAAAAATTGTAGTCTTCTTTCCTTTGAGATACCTGATTTAGGAGGATGGGGTAGGAAGTCCATTTTGGCCTTGGGGCTATTCTTCTTCTCCAACATTAGCCTCCCTAAAGTTACTGCACCCCATACTTTGATTCCTATCTGATTCTGTGCATATTTTCCCGTTGCTTCAGAGCTATAGGGAAAGGATGTGGTTACTTAAATTCCTTGCCCCTGTCCTCTACCATATAGTTTTATATTCATTGGTCAAGGGACCCATTATCACTCTCCTCTCCCTCTCCCTCCCCCCTTTAAGAACCTACAGGATATACCTTTAGCCCCAGCACTAAGAGAGGCTAAGGCTGGAAGATTGCTGCAAGCTCAAGGCCAGCCTGGGCTACATAGTAAGACTGAAGCCAGCCTGAACTGCATAGCAAGACCCTGTCACAGAAAAGAAAAGGTAAAAGAAAAAGAACTTAGAGGATAGAATCCACTGGCTTCATCTGGGGTTCCAGGTTACAAATGTGCCACTCCATACTTCCCTTGCACTGCCTCTCCTAAGAAAATGGACTCTGTATCCCTGCTGTACTCCAATCCTTGGATTTCTATCATACTTTGCTAAGTACTCCTTGAGGAGCGCTCTCTACTCCTGTCTATAAGTCCACATCCTACCCATAGTTCAAAGCTCACATCATCCTTCTCTGTGCAAACCCTCCTGGACATCCCAGCAAGAGTGAATTTATTTATTGTCTGTTGTATAAATTAAAGTTAGCTCTTATCTCTCTTCCTCTACGCATCTGTTTTCCCACAGTCGGCCCTGTGAGTTCCTGGAGGGGATGGCTCATATTATGTCTCCATTTCCTCAAAACACGGCAGGAGCTAAAATCTCAATAAACTTTTGTGGCTGGAATTTATCTTCTCCTCTTCCATTTGGAGCACTGGTTTTCTCAGCTGCTGGTTTCAGAGCGGTGAAATGCTATTCATTAGCCATAAATAACGGCAACAGACTGTCTTATAAAAATACATTAACACCTTTTATTTATCAAGCTTTCAGTCTCCCAGGCAGCTTCACTTCTCCCGAATTAGTGTACAGAATCATAGAGAATTTGGGACTCAGAAAGTTTAGATGATTTATTACAGGTTCATCAACCAGTTAGCAGCAGGGTGAGGACTACATTCCTCTGAACATTCTGTCTGAACTTGAAAAGTGATGATTTCTCCACCACAACTCGACACTGTAAACATTTGGGAAACTGTAAAAGCGCTGAAGCTTGGCTTCTGCCCCTGAGGGTTCTGATGTCATGGGCACAGAGCGCAGCCTGGAGACTGGACATTCTCAAAGTTCCCCAAGCCAGGTGAGAGTACCTCCAGGGCTGGGCTCCCAACCTCCACGCCCCACAGCCTCCCAGGTGGGGAGGGAGCCACGAAGGCTAAGCTGGGAAGGTCAGCCCAGCAGGACTCAGAGCCGCTGTGGAAATCAGTGTGGAGATTCCCCTGAAGCCTAAACTCATGTACCTCTCCTGAGGACATCCCCGAGGAGTGGAAGACCTCACTAGTGTGTGTGCATACCTGTGTTTCTGGCAGCTCCATTCACAGGAGCCTGTCACCACATGACTAGATAAAGAAAGTGAGGCATAGGTATCCATGGAATAGTACTCATCCAGAAAGAACAAGGCAATGCCATTTGCAGGAAAATGCATGGATCTTCAGACCCTGATGTTAAGTAAAATAAGTCAGACACAGAAAGTTAAACATTGCATGGTTTCTCCCCACATGAGAAAACCTGAATGTAAAGAAATTATTAAAGAGAAAATGGAGGAGAGATGGTAGGAAATTGGGAAGCAGATGTTTTGGAGATGGGGAAGAGAATCAGGAAGAGGATATATACACAGAGTTCACACAAAAAATGTATGTACATTTCAGGGAAAGAAAAACTGATGTAAACACTCTAATATTAAATGTATTGAGACATTATGTCTCATACAAGTTACCTCTGGCCCCTACAATTACAAGAAGTGCTCAGTGCAGTGATCATCAGCTTCTAGACATTTATCAGTAGCATGAATTGCGGCCTGGGCAGCCCGGGTCACTGAGATGGCTGCACACACATTCCCGTTTGTCCTCTAAGGGCCGGCAGTACAGTGAGTTTTCTGTGATGTACAGCATCCTCTAGGGTAGCAGCCTGCATTGAAAAAACATCATACTATTTTTCTTTTCCTGAAGTGTGTAGACTTTTCTTTTCTTTTTTTTTTTTTTTTTTGGTGGGACTCTGTCTATATTTCTCAAAATGAATCTAACTATTAAGTATCACAAACACGCACACACTAACAAATTACAAAAAATAAAAGAACTTGGATCCAATTTGTGATAAGGACAAAATCAGGTTCTCCTTAGAACACCAAAGAGAGGCCTATGGGTTGTGGGAAAAGGATTTGGCCTGATTATATGGGAGTCTGGAGGGACACACTGAGCCTTGTTGGTACCTGACTCTTGCGGGCCCTCTCCTCATGCCGGGTGGGAACTCATGTACGAGGAGCCAAATTTGAAATAAAAGGCACTTCATACCCTATATTTTAAGTTCTGAGGATTAGTAACTGTAGGGTCAGCCACCAGCTCACAGACCTCTCTGTAGAGTCCTCAGCTTTCTGCCCTGGCTGCCCAGCCTCAGTAAGAGGTCTGATTTGGGGCTACACAGTGTTTCCCTTCCCCCACACCAGGAGAGCCACTCATGGAAACTTGGGTTAGTGGAAATGATCCACCTTCTTATTAGGCTGGTGGCCAGTATCTAACGTTTTCCAAAAAAAATGCAGAGTCTGATATTGCCAGGGCATAGAGGATGCAACTTTGGGAGGGACAGGGGTTCTAGGAGACTGTTGTGTGAAGGATCATTGGGACAAGCTCTTCTCCTTCTCCTTTGCCTTCTCCTTCTTCTTCTTCCTTTTTTTTTTCTTTCCAGTACCGGGGATTGAACTTGGGCCTTTGTGCATCCAAGGTTGGCACGGTACCACTTGAGCCACATCCTCAGCCCTCTTCAACTTCTTTTTGTGTGGTGCTGTGGATTGACCCCAAAGAGTACTGAGCTACATCCCCAGCCCATTTATATATTTATTTATTTAGAGATGGGGGTCTTGCTTTGTAATGCGGGCTGGCCTTGAACTCACCATGTAGCTCAGGCAAGCCTTGAATTCATAGCAATCCTCCTGCCTCTGCCTCCTGAGTGCTGGGATTACAGGCGTGAGTCATCACACCTGGCATGGTGATATGTGGTTACTCAGCATTGAAATAGGGACCTTGTGCTTGCAAAGCAGGTGCCAGAACCCACTGAGCCAAATACCCGACCCCATTTTATTTTTCATTTTGTGACAGGATCTCACTAAATTGCCCAGAGATTCTTCTGCCCCAGTTTCCTGAGAAATTTGGATTACAGGCATGTACTACTACATCCAGCTTCAACTTTCTGATTTTTTCCTTTTGATACAGGACCTCAGTGTGTACCAGGGTGCCCTTGAATCCCAGGCCAGCCTTAAACTCATATCCATCTTTCTGCCTTGGTCCCCTGAGTGGTGGAATTTTAGGCATGAGCCACCACACCTGGCCAACTCTTTGATTCTTGAAGAGAAGATATACATGATATATTCCACAAGCCCAAGAATTGTCAAGCTAGACCTCTTCAAGCCCGGACTCCACAAGCCCACATTTAAGGCAGATTCTGTCCAGGCTACTCGGGGTGCAGCATTTGGGTGCCAGACTACACAGTCTGCCCATCCCTCATGCTTGTTTTCTTTCCTTGTGGGAAGACTCAGCTGCACTTACCAACTTGCATGGTCCTTCGGCAGCAAACTGGGCCTTAATCTGAGGGCTGACATACATGCTTCCTACCATGGGCCACTTCAGAATGAGGGAGTGAATTGTAGTTCAAAACAAAAGAGAATCATGTCTGACTCAGTTTACATACATAACAGTCTTTATGTAAACTGCAGCCAAGAAGGAAGTCTCTGCTGCAGGCTTCTAAGTATCTTTGTGGCTCATGACTTACTGGTTACAGGATTTCTGTTAATGTTGACGCTGAAATTCCTGTTTTTAAGAGCATTCACATAGTGACTAGCAGCAAATGCTCAAGAGTTTGTGTAGGAAGATCTTTCAAGCCAGGACCAACACCATCCTTTCCCCCAGTACAATCTCACAGTGATGCAAAGGCAACGCTAAAATTGTCTCATCAGGATTCAACAGGCCCGAGGCTTTTCTGCGTGGAAAGAGGGGTAGCAGGAAGAGCAGGACAACCTTGTTAAGTTGATATGAATTTGCAAAAGTGGCACAGCCACTATTCATAATCTTATTCTTGGATGAAAACATTGCCTAATCCAAATCCTCTTAATGCAAGGGGTTTGTTTTGGGCCGCTTCTTGCATTTTAAATAAACAGAGTGGTTTTGTATTAAATCATGATACTTTCCAGCTAGTTGGGTCACCTTAGAACATGGCACTATCCCAAAGCATGTAAACACGGTGGGAGGACAAATGAGGTCAACAATCGTGCTTTTCCAACCCAGGGTTCGTTTAAGGACAAGATGTGCAGAATCGGCATGGAAATGGATAACTGTCTCCCTTTAGCGTCCAAGGCATATTCACATTCTTTTAGTGCCCTTCCTAGTGTCCTGTGAATGCATGTGAATACTGTTTCTTAAAGGGTCATGAGTTGAACTTAAATAGCAAAGTAATACAATTGGCCATTGCATGTGCTTGTTTCCGTGCTCTTGGGCACTAACTGGCTTTCACTCACTGTTTAATCTTGACATCGGGTTTCCGGATACTGCTGACGCCTACTCTGCCTTTCACAGCACTGTCTTATCTTCAACTTCTTCATTCTCTGTTGCTGTGAGCGGTAACTTTGATGGAGCTTGTTCATCTCCTTCACAGTATAACTCGGGTATGTGGACCCTGGCACCGTTGGGGGAATAGTGTGTTTTCTTACAGTAGCATTTTGGAGCTCTTCCCAAGGGTACTCATTCTTCCTTCAGTTGCTGTGCTCTGGGTGTGTGAATTGACTTAGATCTGGAAACTGAGACAAGTTTTATTTTATTTATTTACTTTTGGCAGGGTCTCATGTAGATCAGGCTGGTCTTGAACTCACTATGTAGCCTAGTCAGCCATAGAACTCATGATGATCCTCCTGCCTCAGCCTCCCAAGTACTGGGACTCCAAGTGTGTGCAACCATGCCTGGTGGAGACATTTCTAATAAGGACACAAATCATGTTGGATTAGGACCCATCCTAATGATCTCATGTGATTTAAAAGACCTTACCTTGGCTCTTATTTACATTTTCAGTTTCTCACAGCAGACCAACCACTCAAAACAGTTTTGTAGATAAAGCAGAGAGGAGGGGTTGAAGGGAGGGAAGGAAATGAGAAAAAAAAAAAAGAGGAATCAAGGTATATCACATACAGGTACAAATTCCCTATGATGCATGTGATCAGTATGTTTATCTAAATAGCACCAACAAACAATAAAATAACGAAAGACCTTATCTCCATTTTGAGGGTTAATGCTTCAGCATATACATTTAGAGGAGGATGCAATTCAACACACAACAAAACCCATTGTGGCATTCAGTCTTGCCTAAGTCATTTAAATATTAGCAATTGGCTTCTGTATTCTGGGATCCCATTATCCACCCCTTGACACCAAGGGTCTCAACCTCACCACGTCATGTCCTATTGGCAGTCCTGGTCTGCAGAAAACAGCCTTAATGTGTGCACGTGGCGAGTGGTGGTAGTGGAATCCTACCCAGGGCCTGCACATCTTAGACAAGTGCTTTCCCTCCAAGCCGTCCATGTCAGAGAAGTGGGTGCAGCTGATCACCAGTGCATTCCTGGTGAATGTGCGCTGACCTTTCCTGGGAACGTGGTTAGTTGGTCGTACATCTGATCATAACTCCCTCCTAACATTGCCGCATCATGGACATTGTGAAATTTCTGACTCTTTTCCCAATATCTAATACGTTCTGGCATGTCCACTTTGTCTGGAGGGCATTGTTTGTTCTCATTGCTCCATTCCCTTGTTTTAAACCCATATGGCATGTTAGGACTGGTTCTATGTCCTTACTGGTCAGTAGAACTTAGCCACGGGAGAGTGTTCCTGTGTCCACACTTTTCTCCTTGTGAGACTGTCTAAGCACCCTAAACTAGGGCTGTCCCAGTCCACGTGCCATTGCCTGTCCCAATCCCAGTCTCTGCCTCAGCCTTGATCACAGGCCGAGTGTTGTCCCTTCTCTGTATACCCGGTGAACACTGCAAAGTCAGCTGGGAAACCACTGCAGTACTAATGGGAAACTCTAGGGATTCTCAAGAGGAAATTTTGATCTCTGAAGAGCTCGAGGATAGGGTGGATGACCTTGGGCTTCATGATGAAGTAGGACAAGTCCATGAGAAGATGTCATCACTTAAATATGAAGTGTCCCTCAAAGACCTGCGTACTGAGGGACTGATTTCCAGTGCAGCAGTGTTGAGAGCCTAGAGAGGCAAGTTCACAGATGAGGGGGTGATGAGAGGAAGCAGGCCCCTTGCAGCCGCCTCGCACTGCACTCCGCCACAACGTTGTTCTGCCTCCCTACAGGCCAACAACGAAGCCAGCTAGGAAACAGACTGAAATCTCTGAAACCGTGGGCCGAAGTAAACCTTTCTCTCTCGAAGTTTTTTACTTCAGGCCTCTTGTCATAGTGGCGACATGCTGGCTAACACAGGAGGCTTTGGAAGTCCACCTTTATCCCACCGCTGCTGCCCAGAGCTGAGCTTTGCCTCTTCCCTGGATCTTTTTCCGTGGACTTTCTGGGGCTCACACCACCTTCTGTCACTCACCCAGTGCCCTTGTCATCACTACTCTCTTACTGTCCTTACAGACAAGTGGCCTAATTCATTCTGCTGCCAGCTCTCACTTTGGTGTGTCCTCTCTTCTCTATACCCGAACCCCTGCCTTGACCTCAAAGCGCTGCCCTCTGGAGCCCACAGACTGCAGACCGGGCCCTGCTTCAGGGCCCAGTAGAGCGTGTTTTCCTCTCCCCGCAGGGACTGCTTCCAGGTTTTAAGATGGCTAAGAGCATACTGTCACATAATCAGATGAAGAGCAGTTGCAATTGACAGTCCTTGCCGTGTGCGGAGGTATGGCAAACCTCATTCTGCGTCTTGGGATTAAGATTGCAGTAGTACCTACCTGGAAGCCTGCGAGGAGGACTGCCTTCTTCATTCACTCTAATCCTGGCAAACATAGAATGAGCCACCAGGGGGCAACAGCGATTCTGTTTTACTAAATTATAATAATCTTGATTTTTTTTAAATAACAAAACGTTTACTGATACATTTTAGACTTAATGATAACACTCATCAGAGAATTTGCACCTGTACATGACCCATCCTCCCTCTTTTTTTCTCATTTCATTCCTCTTCTCAAGCCTTCATCCCCTCCCTAGGTACAAAAGTATTATTGCCATTTTTCCTTTTTATTTCCACTTTTTTTCTTGTCCCTTCCTTCCTTTCTTCCTCGCCTAATTATCTTGATTCCTTCCTCACTATGCACATATGTTTTGCACAGGCATGACTGACTGTACAATTTTTCACTCTTTCCTCAAAGTGAGAAATAAAAGAAAGCTATGCATACGAGAAATAGTGATTTTATTTGCGATTGTCCCTCAGGAGATAATTCTATTATTTTATATGAAGTATATATTACCAGAACCTCAGAAGTTCTACTTGTGCCTCCATGTATTGGTACAAGAAAATAACTAGTGTTCTGATTTCTTTTTTTTTTCTTTAAATTTTTATCTATTTATTTTTTGGCTTTTGAGATATTGTTTCACTGTGTAGTTCAGGCTGACCTTGAACTCATTATGCAGCCCAGGCTGGTCTCAAAATCACAATGATCTTCCTTCCTCAGCCTCCCGAGCACTGGGAGCACGGGTGTGCAACACCACACCTGGCTAGTGTTCTAAAATCTAACACAATAACTTTGCATGTTTTTGACCTTTACGTAAACTTAACCAAGTATGGGGATTTATTGCTGTTGAACTTTTCTTTCTTTTCATTCTATTATCTTGTCTGAAGTGCTAGAAATTGCTAAGCAAGCGCTCTGCTACTGAGCTATATCCCCAAACCTGTATTCTTTTGCTTTTGTCATCTTTGCTCAATATTACGTTTGAGACTGATCTGTATCTATGTATGGAACCATAGTGCATTTATCTTCATGCTCAGTATTTCATTATGTGATTATATACAGTTCATTCTACTTTTCATGATCACTCGAGGAAGTATCCAGTCATTGGCTATTACAAAATATGTTGCTATGGGGATTATGGGTGAAGTTCAGTGGAAGCCCCAGTTTCAATCCCTAATACCAAAACCCCAGTGTGTTGCTTCGGATATTCTCATAGATGTGTATTAGTAAACATCTGCATAGATTCCTTTTATGTGTAAACCTTAGAGTGATGTTGCTATGTTATAGGGGATGAATTTATTCAGATTATTTAAGGAATTGTTGAAGGTGGTGACAACTGATTTATACTCACAGGATCACAGTCTAGAAATCCTGGTTGTCTCACGGTCTCCCCAGCTCGCCAGTCTAGTGGGTTTGTGGTGTTGTTACGTTGTGGGTTTAATTTGCCTTTTACTGATGAGTAATGAAGCAAGGTAAGTTTTGATATATTGCTCATTTAGAAATACCGATTCAAGTTTTCACCAATGTTTCTTCTTTGCCAGTTTTGCTTTTGCTTTTCAGTGCTAGAGATAGAACATGGGCTCACACATGCTGGAGAAATGGTGGATCACTAAGCCATGTCCCAACCACCGTATTCTAATTTACAGTTATTTTAAAGGAATCTTTAAACATACTGGGTACAAACCCTGTGTTGGAATTATGTATTTCAAAAATCTCTTATTTTGAGAATGGACTTTACTAATGATGCATTTTGATAACAGACACTTATCTCATAGAATGTATTTATTTACTGAGACAGTGTTTTGCTATGTAGTTCAGGCTGGCCTTGAACTCATAATGATCCTTCTGCCTCAGCCTCCTTCAGGGCTAGTGCATTTTGTTAAGAAATCTTTGTTCACTTCATGATCGTGACTATGACTATATTTACCTAAAAGCTCTACTGTTTTATTTTGACATTTCTGTTAGGGATTCATCTGGAATTAATCTTTATGAATCAAAACGGTAGGAGTCAAGGTGTACTTTTTCCCAATTTGTACATCTAACTGTTGTGGTATTGTTTATTAAAAAGATACCTCTTCCTCTAACAATCCAAGGTTGAAACCCCTGTGCTTGGACAGTAGAAAAGGTACCACTTGAGTTAAATCCCCAGCCCTATAACAGGTCTTGGTATCTGCTGGTTAAGTCACCCAAGACAAGATGGTCTTGGCTACTTCTGGCCCTTTGACTTTCTGCATACATTTTAGGAATAGCGTGTTAATTTTCACACACATACACAAATTACTGAGGCCTTTGTTGAGACTGTGTTGCTTCTATATATCTATTTTGGGAGAAATAATGCTTTAATAAATATTGAGTCTTTCAGATGATGATTCTAGTATACATTTCTATTTATTTACAAACAGGTTTTACTATTATTTGAATATAGTGAGGCCAAAAGATCATAAGATGACTGCCATTGAAAGGAGAGTTGGTTATAACTTCCCAGAGGAGGAAGCATGTCACTCTAGGGGAGTGGGTGACACACCAGGAAAGACTAGGAGGGTCAGGAGACAAAAGAGGGGTAAATGGTAAGGGCCTTTTGAGTGCTTGCCATAAGGAAAAAGGATAAGGTATAGGGTCTGGGTTCAGGATTGACTAGTTTGAATAATTTCAGGAGGTTCTGGGGCACAAAGGCTCCTCCAGTTTTCTGCTACTTGGCCTTCAGGTGATTTTGACAGATGGAGTGGGACTGCTCAGTAAAGGTCGTGGTTGGTGGTGGGACTTGTGAGCTGTGCATTGGCTGGTTTGCTTTGAAAAGTACGCTCATGAGTCTTTTATTTTTAAGAAATTGTCCAGCAGTGGGAAGGCTTGAACCTCCAGTTTCAGCAAGGTTCCAGGTGTCAACCAACTAAAAAGAAAAAAATAAAGACACGATTAATATACTTACATAATTTCAGCAATATTTTTCAGTTTTCACTGTGGAGTCTTTTTTTAAATCTTTTTTTAAATAGTACTGGGTAGTTTTCTTTGTTTGTCTGTTTTTCTAATACAGGGAATTGAACTCAGGGCCTACCTTTTGCCAGGGAGGCATGGTGCCACTGAGCTAATTCCTTGGGCTTTTCTTTTCTTTCTTTCTTTCTTTCTTTCTTTCTTTCTTTCTTTCTTTCTTTCTTTCTTTCTTTCTTTCTTTCTTTCTTTCTTTCTTTTCTTTCTTTCATTTCTTTCTGAGACAAAGTCTTGCTATGTAGTTCAGGCTGGGCTGGAACTGTGTGGCTTAGGCTGGCTTTGAGCTCATGGCAATCCTTCTACCTCAGCCTCTTGAATGCTGTGACTAGAGTCATGTGCCACCATGCCCAGCAAAGCCTTAGACCTTTCTAAAAAGTTTATTTCTGGGTATATGGTAGTTCTTGGTGCTATTATACATATTATTATTGTGAATTTCATTTTTATGTTTTATCTGACTGCTTCATATGTATGTATGTATATATATATATATATATATGTACATATATATGTGTGTATTTATATGTAACCCTACCACTCTGATCTGGAACAGGATGAGCCAGGACCTGAACTATGGCACAAACAAAGGGTCCAATTCCTCTTCTTCCTTTAGTGGAGTTTCTTCAAACGATACCACTCATGTAATTTTAGGTTTAGCTCTTATCAAATAAAGTTTGCCAGCCAGGCATGGTGGCTCATGGCTGTAATCCCAGTATTCGGCAAACTGAGGCAGGAGGATCGACATGAGTTTGAGGCTAGCCTGGACTACATAGTGAGTTCAAGGCCAGCCTGAACTATGTAGTGAGACCTTGTCTCAGGAAAACAAAACAAAACAAAAGCTGGGAATGTAGCTGGATTGGATTTGTAGCTCAGCGGTGCTGTGCCTCGCAAGTGCAAGGTCCTGAATTTGATTTCTGGTAACACAGCGAGACACACACACACACACACACACACACACACACACACCAAAAAACAAAACAATAACAAAAAACCCAAGCAAAAAACAACAATGAAAAACAAAACACCAAAAAACAAAACTAAGGAAAGTTTTCCACGTGGTCTAGAGATAAGAGGGCCTTTGTTACAGTCTGGGTGGGTGTTTCTGCCCTGTGGTTATCTGTCGGCTTTGTCACAGACCCTACAGTCTGTTTCAAGGCAAGGTACACTTTTTTCAAGAGGTTTTATTGAGAACAATGTAGGAATTGTCCCACATGAAAACTTGTACTTCCACACTGGTGATAATGGGGGAGTTTCTGGGAGACAGAGGGGTGGAGTGTTACCCTAAACAGTGGTGAGGAGACCTGTAACTTCCGTGCTTATTGCTATTACATTTAAGAGGGTTCCTAGAAACAACTTTGGATTGCATGCTATTTATTTTATTTTATTTTATTCCATTCCCCCCTCAAGCTCCTGGATTACATTTTTTTTTTTAAGACAGGGCCTCTCATTGTAGTTTAGGCTGGCCCGGAGTTCACTATGTAGTCCAGGCGAGCCTCAAACTCAGCAATCCTCCTGCCTCTGCTTCCTGAGTGCTGGGAGACAGGCTTGAGCCATCAAGCCTGGCATTTGCGGTATATGGTACTGATTGCCGGTGAGCATGAGGCACCATGCCTGGTATTGCTATATGTGGTTACCAGGGATTGAACCAGGGACCTTGTACTTACTAGGCAGGCGCTGGAACCACCGAGCTGAATCTCTGGCCTTTACATTTTATTTTAACCTAGAGGCCTTCTGGGGAAGGGTTTGGACAGGGAACTTTTTTTTTCTTTTTCTTTTTTTTTTTCTTTTGAGACAGGGTCTCGCTTTGTAGTTCAGGCTGGCCCTGAACTCATTATGTAGCCCAGACAAGCCTCAAACTCAGCAGTCCTCCTGTCTCTGCCTCCCTAGTGCTGCAATTACAGGTGTGAGCCACCAGGCCCTGCACTGTGGTATGTGGTATTGATTGCTGGTGGGCATGAGTTACCACATCCAGCATTGTATCTGGTTACCCGGATCAAACTCAGGGCCTTGAGCTTGCAAGGCAGGTGCCGGAACCACTGAGCTATGTCTACAGCCCCTGGACAGGGAACTTTTAATTGTGGAGCCAGGGCACTGAGTCACGGGACAAGAGGGTGTAGTTTTTGTTGTTTTTTAGTTTATTTTTGAGACAGGGTCTTGTTTTGTAGTTCAGGCTGGCCCAGAACTCACTATGTAGCCCAGGCTAGCCTCGAACTAGCCTTGAACTTGTGGTAATCCTCCTTCCTCTGCCTCTCTAGTACTGGTATTATAGGTGTGAGCCACCACATCCAGCATCATGGAATGTGGTACTGGGGATCAAACTCGGGACCTTGAGCTTGCCAGGCAGATACCGGAATCGTTGAACTAAATTCCCGGCCCACAAGAAGGTGTAGTGAAAAGAGAGGTTCCTAAATCACATTCTCAAATTTTTCTCAGGTACTAGTACTCTTAGCAGCGGCTGGGGAAAGTTACCACAGGCACTACTAGCTTCTGGCTGGGTAGGCCAAGTCTCACGACCGTACATCCTCACACAAAGCCCAGTTCTACAATCCCTAGACACCAGGTCTGTGAGGGTGAACCTGTGGTACTTGTGCCTCAGGGGGCTGTTTATATCACTGAAAGCTCTGAAAGATTTGTTATTACTGAACTAGGCAGCCTCTGAGCAAGGACATCATCTTTAATTTCTATCATATCAGGGATAGAAATGGATTGGCCAGGAAGGCAGAAACATCCCAAATCCGAGGATACTCAGGTGATCTTGCTTTCTTCTTATTTTGACTACAGAATCCAGGTGTATCAGTTTGTTAGTTTTCCTAAGAAAGCACTACAGATTGAGTGCCTTAAACACTCAGTGGAATGAATTTCCTTAAACACACACTCGAATTTATTTCCTTACTATTCTGGAGTCCTGGATCTCAGAATTGAGGTGTCAGCAAGATGAGTCTCTCCCAAAGCCCTCTGTCTCTGGCTTTCAGAGGGTGTCCTCCCTGTGTCTTCCCTCCGTGTCTGTCTGCATCCTCACGTTCTCCTACAAGGTCATTAGTCGCTAGTCAGGCCATCCTCATGAACTTCATTATTTCTTTAAAAGCCCCATCTCTGGATAGAGTAACTCCAGTTCCCCAGACACAATTCAAACTTTAACAGCAGGAGTATAATCATTCCATATCAAAATTTTAAAGAAGATCAAAGGAAGCTCTTTGATCTCTGCAGTTGCCTGCTGTGAACCTGGCACAGGTATAAAATCAAATCGTATCATGCACCTGGATTCCACAGTATTCTGGCCTCAGGCTGTTTCTCCCTGTACTTTGTAGATTTTTTTTTTCCTCCTAACCTTCCCATCAAAAAATTTTTGATGGGCTGGCAGATTTAGCTCAGTGGTTCCAGCACCTCCCTAGCAAGTGCAAGGTACCTGGTTCAATCCCCGGTAAACACATACAATAATACCGGGTGTGGTGACTCACGCCTACCAGCAATCAGTATCACATACTATAATGCTGGGCGTGATGGCTCATACCTGTTATCCCAGCACTCAGGAGGCAGAGGCAGGAGGATTGCTGAGTTCGAGGCTTTCCTCGGTTACATAGTGAGCTCAGGGCCAGCCTGAACTACAAAGTGAGACCCTGTCTCAAAAGAAAAATATATATATTTTTTGATTACTTGTTTTGATTAAACTACACTGAATTACCTCAAGAGGAGGAAGTAGTTTTAGATTTAGTAATACTTCTTTTGTAGAAACTTTTAATATTCTATAAGTGATGCTTTCAAAAAATTTGCTCATTTTATTCAGATCTTTGTGTGTGTGTAAAGCTGTCCATCATAAGCTCTTATTTCCTTTTTGTCTTTTTTTATTCCAGAGGATATTATATTTTATCACATGTGTCCAATGTCTCGCAGTACTGATTTACTAAATTTGTGTAATCCACAGAATAAATACCATTATAAAGTACATTAATCCATGTTAGACACAATGAAAGATGTAGACAGTTGAAACACATCCAACAGGAGACATTCTCGTTTTTGTCGTCCAGCCCTTATAATAAGATATGCTTCCAGTATTACAGACAAACTTGATCTTCTTTGAAATGTGCTGTCCCCTGCTTTTCTGTTTCTGTCACAGAAGCTATAAATAGTTGCTTAAAGATACCCTTATCTAAATTCCTGCCAGTCGGAGCCAACTGAGGCGTTCTGCCAGTGTCATCTTCCCAGCCAGCAAAAGCTCTTGCAGGCCGCAGAGCCACGAGCACCTGGAACTCCCCTCACTTGTGCCCCGTCCTCGCTGTCCCCGGCCCCTTGGGCATCCTCTGGGCTCCATGCTGTGACTGCCCTTGTTTCTTACAACCTTTCCCCACAGGAGATTCTGAGTAAATACATGTTAACCTTCCTCCCTTGCATTTCTTCATACTTCCAATGTGACTATAACAATATTTTGATCTGGGCGAGGCTCTTTTGCCAGTGTGTGTCAAAAATTTTTCTGTAAATATATCCCACAGAGTAATCCATTAAATAGATCAACTGTTGATCCTCAGGCTTCTAAAACTTTTCCTAGCCTGTGGGTTGATCCAGTGGCTGTTATTAACACGCTCATAGCCTCTTCTGGAGCCAAGTCCATCTTACTAACGGGAAGGATGTTTGCTAAAGCAAGTTGTCTAATAGCATTACTGATGAGACCATCCCATTTTCTTCAGTCAAATGTTTTAATTCATATTTTGAACACACAGCACCTTTCATACCATCGAGCTAATCATTATGCCCTAACTCAGTATCGCTTCCAAACGTCAGAACCTTACCAGGACCTGGTAACCGAGTGGTCTCTAACAGGATGTAAACTCATCTCCCTTCTGCCTCAAATTCTGTGTAGGTTACAGGCCACTATCCTTCACTGAATGGTGGAGCCGATGGTCTCTGAGTCCCAGCCACTGTTCACGGAGCTTGCCGCCGTACTACACCCCCTTCCCCTAGTTCCTCTAACACAGCAGTTACCCCTTTACTATGTTTCTCTGTCAGAATCCAGTTCCCTGTTTTCTTTCCAGCCTGGACATACCGCACAGGGACAGTGACCAGGATGTTGGTGCTGAGGCCACACCTTTCCCTCCTCTCTTCACTTGCTCCCATAGGAACCAACTCAGCCCACATCCCTGTGCCTCATCCACAGTCCCAATAGCCTGTGGCATCTCGCCGTCTCACACACTCCTCCTTTGCAACAGCTGGACTCAACATTTTTCTTTTCTTCTTGAAGGTTCTATGATATATAGTGATGGCACCCTTAATACGTGCAATTGATACTTCTCTCTTTTTTCCTTGACAACTCTTTTTTTTTTTTTTTTTGAGACAGGGTCTCGCTTTGTAGTTCAGACTGGCACTGAGCTCACTACGTAGCCCAGGCAAGCCTCGAACTCAGCAATCCTCCTGCCTCTGCGTCCCGAGTGCTGGGATGACAGGCGTGACCCACCACACCCGGCACTGTGGTATGTGGTACTGATTGCTGGTGGGCGTGAGTCACCACACCTGGCATTGTATGTGGTTACTGGGGATCAACCCAGGGACCTTGTGTTTGCTAGGCAGGTGCTGGAACCACTGAGCTAAATCTCTGGCCCTCCTTGACAACTCTCCCTGTATTTTTATCAATTTAAAAATATTTTCAAATAACCTGTTTTTTACATTTTCCCTGTTTTACTAATTTTTTCCTCTATATTTATTAGGTCTTTCCTTCTATATTTTTCATCTTGACTTTGTCTTTTTAAAAAATTCTTTCTAATACTCTGGCTTAACTTTTTTTTTTTTTTGAGACAAGATCTGTTTATATGGTTTAGGCTGGCCTTGAACTTGCTATGTAGCCTAGATTAGCCTTGGACTTCCCGCCCCAGGGTCCTGAGTGCTGGGGTTATAGGTGTACCCCACCATGCCTGGCTCTGTGCTTTAACAGTTTAATTCAGACTCTAAAAGGTCTATATACAATAGCACCACAATGTTCACAATAGTTAAAAAGTGGAAATAGTTCATTGTCTATGAACTGATGAACAGATGAACAAAATGTAGCATACACATAAACTGGAATATTTTTAAATTAAATTGTATTAAGACATTAATATCCTCCAGCATGCATTTATCAAATCCAACTACTCTTTTTGGTTCTTGAGTTATATTGTCAGTTGATTTGTTTATTTGTTTGTTTGTTTAAAACGGTCTTGCTATGTAGTCCAAGCTGGCCTCGAACTCATGGTGATCCTCCTACCTCAGCCTCCGGAGTACTAAGGTATAGGCATGTGCCACCATGCCTGGCTGTCAGCTGACTTTTAAAACTCTCTCTTTTTATACTATATTGAAATATTTCTGTGAATTTCTTTCTGAGCACTGCTTCCACTAAATCATAAATAAGAATAAATTTGTATCAGTTAAAAATAAAAACAATTGTTAAAGTTCCTTTTTATTTTAGCTCAGGCTGGCCTTGAAGTTGTTGCAGTCCTCCTGCCTCAGCCTCCCGAGTGCTGGGATTATAGATGTCTACCACCACACCTGGCCAAAAAGTTTTTAATAACCATGTAGTTTTCTTTTCTACTTCTTTTCCAGAACTAACAGGAAAAGAAGGGCTGGGGATTTAGCCCAGTGGCACCGCTCCCTGTCTTGCAAGTAGAAGGTCAAGAGTTTGATTCCCCAGTGCCACAAACACACACACGCACGTGCACATGCAGAAAACCCCCCCAAAACAAAACAAGAAAAGAAACTGATTTTTTTCACAGGGTTCTTCTTTATTGTTAAATCTTTTTATTGGTATATTTTAGATATACATAATAATATTCATCATAGGGAATTTGTACCTGTACCTGGTATATCTTGCTTATTTTTTCACCATTCTACTCCCCTCCCTTCAACACATCTTCCCCTCTTTACTGACAAAATCTTTGTTTCCATTTTTTGCTTCTATTCTATTTATTGCTGGTCTCATTTTTCCTTTCACTCTCCTCCCTCCTTTGTTTCACTTTTTGTTTAAACATTTCTTCCTGTTCTTAAAGTCTGTTGTACATTTTGGTCTTTATTTACACTTTTGGTTTCTCACACCAGAGAAAGAATGCGGTCTTTAAACATGTGTGTCTTACTATTTTGCTTAAGAACATGGAATCAAGGTTCATGCATTTAGCTAGAAATGTCTCATGGCATATCCTTTTTGCAACATACTAATATTCTATTATAGAAAAAATATATAGAAAAACCATGTTATCTTTAGCTATTCATTGTTGATGGGCATTTGGGCTGTTTCTAAGATTTAGGTATTACAAACTGTGCTGGTATAAACATGGGTGTGCATAAGCACTGTGGAATATTTCTGAAATTCTTTCATAAAGATACCAAAAAGGGGAATAACTGGGTCAAATGGAATCTCTAGTTTTCAGAGTTTTTTTATTTTTTGAGAAATCTCCACATTGACTTCCACAGTGTTTGCACAGTTTATATTTCCACCAACAGTGGAGAAGGATTCCTTTCTCTCCACAGCTCCACCAGCATTTCTTCTTGTTTGTTTTCTTCATAGAAGCCATTCTTCCTGGAGTGAGATGGAATCTCAAGGTTGTTTTAAGTTAATTTGAATGAATAGTGATGTTTAACATTTTTCATATATTTATTCGCCGTTTGTACTTCTTTAGCTGAGAAGTGTCTATTCATTTCAGAGCCTCATTTTGGATTGGGTCTTTAAATTTGGGGCAGCTTAATTTTTTTAATTTATATATGTTAGACGTTAGTGATTTGTCCGTGGAACAGCTGGTAAAATTTTTTCCCCACACTGAGTTACCTCTTCATTCTGTTGGTGGTTTCTTTTGCTGAGCAAAAGCTTTTTTTTTTTTTTTTTTTTTTTTTGAGTCAGGGTCTTGCTTTGTAGTTCAGGCTGGCCCTCAGCTCACTATGGAGCCCAGGCAAGCCTCGAACTCAGCAATCCTCCTGCCTCTGCCTCCCGAGTGCTGGGATGACAGGCGTGAGCCACCATGCCTGCCACTGTGGTATGTGGTATTGACTGCTGGTGGGCTCCAGTCTCCACGCCCACCATTGTATGTGGTTACCGGGGATCGAACTCAGGACGTTACGCTTGCAAGGCAGGCGCTGGAACCACTGAGCTAACCCTCCGGCCCGAGCAAAAGCTTTTTAATGAGATGAAATGCCAATTGTTTCTTTGTTACAGTTCCTATGCGATCGTAGTTTTGTTCATCAAGTGTTTGCCTACTTTACTGTCTTCAAGTGTTCTATTTTACCTTCCAGCAGATTTAGTGTTTCTGTTTTAACATTTAGATCTTTGATCCATTTTGATTTTAGCTTAGTGTATGGTGAAATATATGTGTCTAGTTTCAATCTGGCATGTGGAAAGCCAGTTCTTTAAGCACCATTTATTAACAAGGCTACTTGTCTGCCAGTGAAGATGTTTGGCCCCTTTGTCAAAGAGAAGGTGGCTGAGTACGTTGGGAGCTATTTCTGCATCTTCGGTTCTTTCAAATCTGTTTCCCTGATCCTCAGGTTTTGTTTTTATTTTTTGCCAGTACCATGCTGTTTTTATCAGCTTTATAGTGTATCTTAAAGGAAAAGATTGTGAAATGCTCTGCTTTGCCTTTGTTTCCCAGAATTGCCTTTGGTGTTCTAGGTCTTTTCTGGTTGCAAATAAATTTTAAGACAGAAAGGGAAAACAATCCTAAAATTCATCTGGACCCAGAAGAGGCCCAGAATAAAGAAAGCAATCCTAGGGTATTGTAGAATGCAGCAAGAACAATTGCAGTCCCAGACTTGAGGTTATACTACAAAGCTAGAGTGATAAAAACAGCACATTGTTCGCACAAACCCAACACATAAATCAACAGAAGATAGTAGAGGATGCAAAAACAACTCTAGGTTCATTCATCTATCTCATTTTTGACAAAGGTGTCAAACTTTTTTTTTCCCCCCACTGGGGATCAAACTCTGGACTTTATGCTTGTGAGGCAAGAGTGGTCCCACTGAATTAAATCCCCAGGAAAAATAGCTTGTTTAAGAGATGGTGCTGGAAAAATTGGCTAACCACGTAGAGAACATTGAATCTAGACCCTTTTCTCTCCCCATGAACTAAGCCAAAATGAAAATGGATCACTGACCTGAATATTAAAACAGAAACAGTTTGCTGGTAAAGAGAATAGTTTAAACTCTTGAAGATGTAGGCATAGTTGCAGACTTTCTGACCAGAACCCCAATTGTGCCCCAAAACCAGCATCCAAAATTAACACATTGTGGAGACTGGGTAAAGAAGATGTGTTTTTTAAAATAAAGTGGAGTATTACTCTGTCATAAAAATGACAAGTTTGAGTCAATTATATGCAAATGAACACACCTTGAGGACACACTAATAAGTGAAATAAATGGGTCACAGATATGTAAATACTGTATCTTTTCTCTGGGATGAGAACCTGCAGGTGTAAATGAGTTCTAGAATGTATGGTAGATTATGTGAAATAGGAAATATTCAAAGGAAAAGTGGTAGGGGAAAGTAATGAGGGGAAAGAGTAAATATGATTTAAAAAGAAAAAGAAAGCACATGTTTAAAGGGGGTGGGGGTTGTAGGGTAGGTAGGGAAATGGGTAAAAATGAGAATTAAATAGTGTCATATATTAGTACAAATTCCCCAATGTTGACTGTCATTGTGAGCTGTATATAAAATGTATCAATAAAGAATTCAGTTACAAAAAAGAATTAACACACTGACTTATCAAGTTAAGAAAAAAAAAAAAAACTGGGCCAGAGATTTAGCTCAGTGGTTCTGGCACCTGCCTAGGAAGTGCAAGGTCCCTGGTTCGATCTCTGGTAACCACGTGCAATAATACTGGGCATGGTGACTCACGCCTACCAACAGTCAGTACCACATACCTCAAGACCGGGCATGGACGCTCATGCCTGTCATCCCAGCACTTGGGAGGCAGAGATAGGAGGATTGCTGTGAGTTCGAGGCTTGCTTGGGTTACGTAGTGACTCAGGACCAGCATGAACTACAAAGAGAGACCCTGTCTCAAAACAAACAAACAACAACAAAAACTCAACTTCTGCACAACAAAGGAAATAATGAGCAGGCTGGCAATGTAGCTCAGTGATGCCCCACCTGCCTGGCAAGCACAAAGTCTTGAGTTCGATCCTTGGTACAAAAAAAAAAATTGTATAAAATAAATCATCAATCACTAAGCTGATTAACATTCTAGTCTGGCTGTCCTAAATCTTTTGTCACCCACAGTTCTGGTGGTTCTCTAGAGCATGTTTTCTCCTTGATTATAATCTCATCCTTTCTTGATAATGTATATGTAGGAGCAGGCTGGAAAATGCCAGAGGTCTTACCTTCACGGTGGCTTTTTGCACCCATCTTAGTAGGAATTTTTGTTTTTGTTTTTGTTTTTTTTTTTTATTTTTTGAGACAGGGTCTCGCTTTGTAGTTCAGGCTGGCTCTGAGCTCGCTAGGTAGCCCGGCCAAGCCTTAAACTCAGCAGTCCTCCTGCCTCTGCCTCCCAAGTGCTGGGATTATAGGCGTGAGCCATCACGGCCAGCTTGTTTTTTGGTTTTTAAACAAGGTCTTGTCCTGTAGTTTCTTGAGCTCACTATGTAACCCAGGCTGCTCTTGAACTCAAGGCAATCCTCCTACCTCAGCCTCCTGAGTGCTGGGATTACAAATGTGCACCATCACGCCTGGGTACTTTGGTTTTTAACACACAGATGTGAATAGCAATAAGCCTTAAAACAAATATATATCCGTGGAGCCTAGAAGTTAGAGAAAAAGGAATTATCATAATATACATCTAGTGAAATAAAGTAAAAGGTCATTGTATTTTCCATACCTCTGCAATAATATAGGAAATAGCCAGGCCAAAACAAGTAATAAAAGAGTCTCACGAAAGGGCAGATGTACAGTGTGGGGATTCTGGGTCCTTCCACTTCATCACACACGACAGCTAATAAACTGTGTATTGAGAGTTAGGGCTGGACCTTCCGCCACTCACCCCTTGGCCTCTTCATCTCCATTCTCTCAGTGGTCTCCAAGACAGTAGCCAAATCCTGAGCGTCACTTTAGTGGGTCCTTTCTTCATGACAAGCACCAGCCTCACCCCCCAGCTCTTGTCCTCTCTGGCCCACAGAATGCAGAGGCCCTGTTCCAGGCTCCACCGGAGCCTGCCTCCCTGTGCCTGCCATCCTTGTTTCTGTGTCTGAAAGGAACTTGGAGTGGTGTCCTGTTATCTAATGGTCAAAGGTAAAAATTAGACTTCCCCAGGCTCACTCTCCTAGGACACAGCCACTTGTCCCACCTACAGAGGATGTGTAAATCTTTTTTTAAATTATTTTTTATCTTTATTGGTACATTGTATATGCACACCATGATCACACTCAATATTGGGAATTTGTACCAGTATACAACACAATTTAATTCTCATTTTGTCCTATTCCCCTACTCACCACACAAGAGACCGAGAATAGCAAAAGGAATTCTAAGCAACCAGGACATGGCGGGGGTATCACTTTCTCCAACTTGAAACTTTACTATAAAGCCACTGTGATAAAAACTGCATGGTACTGGCAAAGTAACAGGCCTGAGGATCAGTGGAATAGATTAGAAGATCCAGAAACAACTCCAGATACACTAAGCCACCTCATCTTTGACAAAGGGGCCAAATGTCCTCAATGGAGGAAAGATAGCTTCTTTAACAAATGGTGCTGGAAAAACTGGGCTTTAACCTACCATGGACTGAAGCTAGAACTATCTCTGTCACCATGTACAAAACTGAAATCAAAGTGGATTAGAGACTTCAATGTAAAAACACAAACACTAAACCTGCTACAAAATAGGTTAAGTAAAACTCTTGGAGAGGAAGTGTAAATCTTGAAAACACCCTCGCTGAGATACAATCTGGAATGGTATCTTCTCTACAGTCTAGGTGATAACATTCTTCCCTCAGATAAAAAGACAGACAATTATTCTTCTCCTCTGTTGGTGGGATTGTAGACTTGTGCAACCATTGTGGAGAACAGTGTGGAGATTCCTCAGAAAACTAAAATTAGAGATCCCATTTGACCCTGCTAGGGATATACTCAAAGGAACTAAAAGATTGATATTGTAAAGACATATGTACACCCAGGTTCATAGCAACTCAGTTTGTGATAGTGCAGTCTTGGAAACAACCCAGATGCCCATCAGCTGGAGACTGGATAAAGAAGATGTCGGGTTTTTTTTATAAAATGGAGTATTACTTTGCCATAAAGAATGACAAGTTTCATTCATTTATGTGCAAATGGATACAACATGAGGACACAGTAATAAGTGAAATAAATAGATCCCAGACATGCAAATACCATATCTTTTCCATAGTATGAGAACCTGTAGATGTAAATGAGTTCTAGAATGTATGACAGAGTTTGGTAGAATAGGAAATATTCAAAGGGAATGTGGTGGGGGAACATAATGAGGAGAAAGAATAAATATGACTTGGAAATAAAAAGAAATAGCATGTATATAAGGAGTGGGGGTTTGTGTGTGGGTAGGGATATGGGTAAAAATGAGAATTAACTTCTGTCATACTGGTACAAATTCCCCAATGTTGAGTGTGATTGTGAGCTAAATATAAAATGTACCAATAAAGAATTCAATTTCAAAAAAAAGAGACAGACAGTTACTGGATAAGCCACCAGGTGGCAAAGTTACTCTACTCTAGTGAATACCAGCTGCCTCTTAACTATGAAAATGTGGAGAACCATAGACACGGAAAAGTCCCTGGATATTTTAGTTAACCTCCCAGATCCTTATGGCATTTTGTTTACATTAGTTTTCCCTCTACCTAAATGCAAATAAAAACTTTTAAATGGAGTGTTTACTTGCACAGAATCTTATTTCTACTTTGTAACAAGATTTTGTGCAAATATTCCTAAAGTATGACATATTTTCCTGTGCTATTATTTTCCAATGTCTAATTTTTGCAAAAACATAGACAAGCTGGGTGTAGTAGTGCACACCTATAATTTGACTTACTAAATAGGTAAGCCAAGAAGATTGCAAGTTACTGGCCAGTCTGGATAATTTAGTAAGACCCTGTCTCTAACTGATTTTTTATTTTAAAATGTATTTTATTTCATTTTATAGAGAGTACTGAGGGTCACTCTCAGGACTTTGTACTTGCCAGGCAGCCTAAATAATTTTTTTAAAAGAGAACCCAGGCATGATGGGACATGTTTTTAATCCCGGTAACCTGGGAGAATAAAGCAAGAAGATCTCTAGCTCCAGGCCAGCCTGGGCAGTTTAGCAACTTAGTGAGACCGTCTCAAAATAAAATCAAAGAAACAAAACAGGGGCTGGGGATTGAGCTCAGTGTAAAGGCCTGGGGTTTAATCTCAATAGACACCGATAAAACACACTTAAAAACGAACAAAATCATGGACATACACTCAAAGTTCGATTGCTTTACACGCCGTTGATGAACTTTAGCTTAGCTTATCAATGAGTAATAGAGAAATTGCTGGTTCAAAAGCAGTTCGATCCTTTTAGGTTTCGGACGTGTGTAGAGAAAGTATTTTCCAGAGTGCCCACTACACTGTCCCCAGAAGGGAAGGAAATGCAACTTCGGCTCTTCCATTTGCAACACTGTTCAAAGCTTTTGAAATCACTGTTAAAATTTGACAGGCAAAAAGACATCATAGTTGATTTAACTTAAAACTCTTGAATATTAAAATGTAAAGAGAATGTTTTGAGCAAGTTTTCTTGTCATTTTTTTTTGTCCTTCTTGATCTCATTCTAGGGAAATGAGGCCAAGATAAAAACAGATAAACTGAGAGACAAATTGTTAGAGATTGGGTGAAGTATTGGAAAGAAACAAGGTAGCACGAGAGACAGACAGTAAAGCCCATGCTCTCTGGATATGGATAGGTTAAATGATGTTTTCCCTGGGCTCATGAGCAACTGTCCTCTTTGTTAACTGGGGCAGAGTAAGGGGTGGGGGTAAAGGAAACTGATCTGGTTTGCTGCCACACTAATGATGTCCTACTTGTTGCAAAGGGGGCACTGAAATCCTACATCGGCCCTCTGGCTCGTAACTCTGAACCACTCATGTGGGCTTGTGCTAAGAGGAGTAGTATGAGTTCGATTTCATAGCTCAACGCACAAAAGCAGTGGGTGTGTATATATCTCCGCAAACATACACCAACATAAACCTTACAAAGAGGAAAAGTCAGAGAGAGATAGTCATCTTCAAGTCCTTGCACAAAAGCCTTGGACCCTCCTCTTTCCTTCCTCACACAAATTCATCAAAGCATGTGACTCTAAATGCAGTATGTGTTCTCACTGTACAGCGCTTGTAATAACCAAGGAAGGCTTCCAGCCTAAAAAACATATCCCAACACTCACACAACTGGCATAACAGTGGGAATGACTATGTTCTGCTTTAACCATCTTATTAAAGATTAATTTTACTTTGAAACATTGTCTTTTATTTTCCCTCTGCCAAGTACTGTAACTTCTCAAGAAAAGTCTTTAAATAGCTCAAATATTAACTACTAGAATCAACTATTTCAGGAAGTGGGAACAAAAAGGGAGGAAAAACCACATTGCTCCCTAGACCTTCCAATGCTCATTTTTTTTCTTTAGTCTTTCAGAACCTAGAATACCTGGTAATCTTCAAATATCATCAAAGTGTAGCCCAGGACCTTGCTAGTCTTGTTCTTTAATTAAAAGAATAATGTTTAATTTGAAAGAAAACAATGTTTGTCTAAAGGGTCACTGGGATTGCACAGGTAGCCTACAAACCATCCTCAGGGCAGCCAGGTATAAAGTAGGTCTGTGCCCTTCCCAGTGCATAGACACCAGTGGTTTAGCCCCATGTTCTAAATCATTGCTCCCAGAGAGAGATGTTTTCTTTAACATGTCCATCTTACTATAACCATTGTATAGAAGCCTGTGTGAGTGAACAGGGCTGAGAGGAAGGAAAGAATGTGGGCCCTGCCTGTCCTGAGCAACAGCTTTGGGCTTCCCATCCCAGGATAACAGTCCTGTCTGTCTTGGCCAACAGACCTTGCTAGTATTGTCTTGTGGATGTGTGCCTGGTGTCATATCCCACTGAAACCTCATGGTCTTTGTCCAGGAGCTATGTGTATGCACATCTTCAAAGCTACTTGTCACAAAGAAGCCTTGTAGCACATGAAAAGAGAAAGGAAAGTGAATTAATTTAATGGATTAATTGAGTAGGAGGCCCCATGTTTTCTCTGCGCCTGCAAGTACTTTCACAGTTGCTACTGTGAAGCTGTTTTGAAGCATTTTTAAACACATTATATATGGTGTGTGTTACTATCTAGTCCAGGCTGAGCTTGGATTCATAATGTAGCGTAGACTGGTCTTGAACTCTGATCTGGGCTCTGCTCCTCAAATGCTGGAATCACAGGTGTGTGCCATCATCCTGGCCTAAAGCACCTCTTAATGAGTACCTCCAGACTCATGTCACTCTACCACAATGAGTGTGGTTACAAACATAATTCATGCTGGAGGCACTGTCTTAAGGGTATATTATAGATAACACCCAGACCTCAACTTGTCACCTGGCTTCCTAGGAATTCAGAAAAGCAGTACCAGCTGGGCATGGTATCTTACACCTGTAATTCTAACACTTGAGAGGCAGAGGCAGGAGGATTGCCATGAGTTTGAGGCCAGGCTGCCTGGGCTACATAGTATGATCTTGTCTCAAAAAAAAAAAAAAAACTAAAAAAAATTAAGAAAAGAGCTGTTGCTGTGACTGATATACTGGACCCAATTTCATTCTGCTCATCATTTAAAAGACAATTATCTGTTTAAATGGCCATTCAGTAGGGTTGTTCGCAGGCATGTGTGCATGCATGCATGCGTGTGTGTGTGTGTGTGTGTGTGTGTGTGTGTGTGTGTGTACAGTACTAGGGATTGAACACAGAGCCCTCACACTAAGCTACATCCCCAGGCCTCTCTCTTTAATTTTATTATTATTTTAGAAAATTTTTGAGACAGAATTTTTGTTTGCTTGTCTGTTAAGTCAAATTTTATTGGTGAAATTGAATTCAGAATATCTTAGTAGGAACAGCAGCAGGCCCAGCCAATCACAATAGCAAAAACGTAACAATCTTCTACTTTGTATAGGAAGCTGCTGCTTATCAATTAGTAGTTAGAGGTAAGGATTTGTAAAAGAGCTGCGAAGAATCAAGCATTTTAGCCCAAACTGCATTACTGCAGTACTCGTGGTGACATGGAGACAACATCCTGAAAGACAGTGAAGTGAAGTGAAGTGAGTGGCTTTACCCATGGTGGCAATCCTCTGCCAAGAACATGAAGGCAGCTTTCTTGGCTTTTCTTTCGTTCTTTCTTTCTTTCTTTCTTTCTTTCTTTCTTTCTTTCTTTCTTTCTTTCTTTCTTTCTTTTTCTTTCTTTCTTTCTTTCTTTCTTTCTTTCTTTCTTTTCTTTTCTTTTTTTAGCACAATATATATTGGTACATTTTAGATATACATAATGATAACATTTATCATAGGGAATTTGTTTCAGTACATGAAATATCTTCTTTTTTCCCCAATTCTCCCTCCTTTCTACACGAAGACTTTGCTTCCATTTTCCTTCTATTCTGTTTTTTTCTGTTCTCTCCTTTCCCCCTTCTCTACCCTTGTTCCACTTCTCCTTTGAACATTTTCTTCCCACTTCCCCATGTCTACTGTGTATTCTCGTCTCCACTTTGAGATTCTTATACCAGAAGAACAATGTAATAAACCTGCACATTTGATTTATTTCAGTTAGGAGTATGGTGTCAAGGTCCATCCATTGAGCTATAAATGTCTCGAACTCATCCGTTTTCTATAACTCTTTGAAAATTCAGCTCTGTTTGGATTTGGAATCATCTCCACTATCACATGCACATGTGAGCATCTCACTGACGCGGCGGCTGCTCTCCCTGTCCCAACCCCAACGACAAATACAACATGACTTGAAAGGACTATATATCTGTGGCATCACACAAGTCAAACATTTCTCATGTCTTTCATAGTGATTTTAAAGCAGTTCACAGTTATACAGGAGCATTTTGTACAAGGACAATCACACTCTACAAAAAAAAAAATCACACAACAAAAATTGCTAGAGTCTGATTTCCAACATGGATTGTGGGTTAAAATCATGTTTTCATAAATCTCAAATTTATTTTTAAAAAGTGAATTCAGGGGCCTGGCCTGATGCACCCCGGAGGGGCACTGCACAGACGGAGAGGAACAGGCTGCTTCCGGGCCTGCAGCTCTCACATCCTTGTGGCTCAGAACATCCGGTGTGCTGCACAGATTGGGCCCCGGAGGAGACGGAGGAAGAGCTAGGGACGCGTGGCTTTAACACCCCACCTGCCCAACATCCACCCACCGCAACCCCTACCTGGAATCCCAGCACACTTATAATCCCAGTACTTGGGAGGCAGAGGCTGGAGCACTATTGTAAGCTTTTTTTAAAATTTTTTTTTTGAGACAGGGTCTTACTTTGTAGTTCAGACTGGCACTGAGCTCACTATGTAGCCCAGGCAAGCCTCGAACTCAGCAATCCTCCTGCCTCTGCCTCCCAAGTGCTGGGATGACAGGCGTGAGCCACCACGCCTGGCACTATTGTGAGTTTGAAACCGGCTGAGCCGCATAGTGAGCTCAGGGGCAGCTTGAACTGCAGACTGCAGACTGCAAAGAGACTGTCTCAAAAAAAAAAAAAAAATCACTTCTGGACTAGCTGTTGTACTGCTGACATCCTCTGATGTAATCACTTTCACCCAAGTCATGTGACCTTTCTTAACTTTGAGGATGGATGTTAAAAGTTTCAACCAAATTGAGCTGTACTCTCCTTGGGAGGCGGCGGTGAACTCCATGGTTAGATGAGTAGATTTACCGCATATCACCAGTTGCTGTGGAGTCACGGCCATAATTTGCATAAGGATTTAGTTTATTGTAAAATGACTTCAATTCCATTACCTTGGCTGGCCAATTCACACCCTGGTGGAAGGATAGGAGTGTTCTCACTTGCTAACATGAGCATCATGTGAACTGAGTCTGGGACACCTCGCCCCTGCTTCTTTATGAATTCTTCCAGGTACTTGTCCAAATCTGCCTCCTTCACTGTTTCTGGAGATCCTTGGGATGCCTTAGAAAAACAGATCAAAATCACACTCAAATCACACATAAATAGGCGTCAGCTACTTGACTGCAAACTTTCTGAAGATCCTCAGTGGCTTCAAGTCTGGGTCTTACAAAATCATAGAGCTCTTTGTCTCCCGTAACATCCCAGTTACCATCACATGCTAAAATTAAGAACTGGCCATCTTCAGATCTCTCAGTATCATGGACTTCAAGCTCTGGTGAGACTAGCTGCTCTGTAGGATCTTTTTGGTGGATACATTTGTAATCAAACTCCCCAAGGCACCTGGAAACAGCCAGAGGGTCATTCACACACCAAATCATTAGAGCCACCTGCGTTCTGATGTTGTTCTTTTGCCAGCAGATAACTTGGTTTGGGATTTTGTGTGAAGAAGTGAACTTTCCTGTTCCTACAAAGTAAACCTCTCGAGTCTCCACAGTTAATAACATAAGTATGTTGGGGAGAAATCAAGACACCCACAGCTGCTGACCCACTTCTGTCTGCACCATGTTTCTTCCTGACATAACTCTCACGTGATCATCGATCTCCAGGAACCCTGCTCTGATTCCATTCTTTGCATTTTTCCCCCGAAGGTGCTCCTGAAGGTCCTTTAACATCCCAGTTGTTGGTGAAGTGATCTAACAAATGCTCCCAGCAGTATTGGCAGCTGGGAACCAGGATGTCCGTCATACACAGCAAAGAAGGACCACGTTTCAAGTCCACTTGATGAGCCGATAGCCGCAGTGCGCTCGTTAGCCTCGTGTGCTGCTTCACCACAATTGCAACCTGCGACCCTGCCCCTGAGCAGTACCCTTTGCCTTGTCTAAAAATGCTCCCATTATGATTCGATCCTTTGTGTCCTGAGCAGCTGTGGGTGGGGGTGGGGGTGGAGGGAGTTGGGTCCCTGTGTGGTCCAGGCGGTGACAGCTACACTGGAAGGGGAACGGAGGGCACACTGCAGAGGCAGAGAGGAGCTGGCAGCTACCGGGCCTGCAGCTCTCGGCACCCTTGCGTCTCCGAACATCTGGGCTCCGGGTTGTACTGCAGAGATCCGTCCAGAGGAGAAGGAGGAAGAGCTAAGGACGTGTGGCTTTAGCAGCCCACCTGCCCAACATTCACCCACCGCACCCCCTTCCCCATTCCTGAGCAGCAATCGGCAGGCACCCGAAGCTGGTGAAGCTATTGGCATGCTGGCTCTGAAGTCACTGCTCTCCAGTTCCTGCGCACGCTACCACCTGTCTCCAGCACTGAAGCCACCTCTGGAGATGGAGTCTTGCAAAATCACTAGATGTTTAGGCTGGATTTGAACTTGTGATCCTCCCGACTTAGCTGCTCAGACTGGTGGCATTACAAGCATACACTGCCATGCCTGTTTCACCAGGTGTTTGTTAATGGAGACAGGGTCTTACCATACAGTTGAGGCTGGCCTTGAATTCATAGCGATCCTCCTGCCTCAGCCTGCCTAGTTCTGGGGCTTCAGGCACGTGCCACCAGACCTGGGCATCAAGGGTGTATGTATGTATGTAAGTATGTAAGTATGTATGTATGTATGTATGTATGTATTGAAACAGGGTCTTGCTATGCAGTTTAGGGTGGCCTTGCACTCCAGAGGATCCTCCTGCTTCAGCCTCCCCAAGTGGTGGAATTACAGGCATGTCCCACCATGGATATATTTTTGAAACTTTCATTCTCAAAGAAGATATCTGAATGATAGTTGTTATTTCAGGCTGATATATGTTTTTGGCTTTTTTTACATACGGTCTCACTTTGTAGTTCAGGCTGGCCCTGAATTTATTATGTTGTCCAGGGTGGCCTCAAACTCACTATGTAGGACAAGTTAGCCTTGAGCTCACAGTGATCCTCCTGCTTTGGCCTCCCAAGTTCTGGGATTACAGGTGTATACCACCACACCTGGCTCAGGTTGACATGTGTCTTCCTAGGAGAGATTCTGTTGTTGACAGAATTGTTGACTTCTTAGCCATAATGAACTCCATAGGACAGATTGGGTGAAGGAACAGACTCACCTGGAGGTCTTCGGTACCACAGGGAGTGGCACTGAAGTCTGTTTTGTTCAGGATTGGGCAAGTCATTTCCCTCACTGGGATCTTAGTTTCCTCACCAGTAAACTCAGGGTGTTTCTCAGATTGATATTTTCCAAATTCAGTTCCATAGAACCTGATGCCTTTAGTGGTTTGTCACCACAATCGCTGCCAAGCATGGTGGCATATATCCATAGTAACCACTACTTCTGGAAGCTGACACAGCAGAGGATCACTTGAGCTCAGAGTTTCAGGCCATTCAGGCAAAATACAGACAGTCTGACATAAGAAAACAGTTTTCTGGATGTGTGGCTTGGTGGTGCTTGCCTAGTGTGCTGGAAGTCCTGGGCCCCATCCCAGAACCACACAAAAACTATAACTCCAGTGGCTCCTCAGAGTGATTCAAGGCCCTTAAAAATGTACATAAATGAAGACTTTCCCTTTGATATTCAAACTCAGAAAGTGTGGAACATACAGGGCTTGTGCACACACATGAAACAAAGCAAAACAACAGCTCCCCAGGTGTTTCTGAAGCACTTCTCAGGTAAAGAACCTGTATGTGGGTGTTAGCAGGTGTTCTCCAGGCCTTCTGGGAGTCCTTACTTTTCTAATGCAAGACAGTCTCTAATCATTACTGAATTAGGTTCTATTTTTAAAGTGCTTGACAACAGAACCAGCACCTGTTAATAGTTCAGGTGCGCCAGTGTTCCTCAGGCCATACTTAAGGAATACCTTAGATTAGGCAATAGTCAAGGCCCTAAGAGGGGACATGGGCGAAGACACATACCAACCTCATGGGGTGCATTTCTCAAAGTGTTCTTAGCATCTCCAGTGAAGCTGTGCTCCCAAAGAACAAATGGTTTGCCCTGTGTTGTGAACCCTAGAACCAACTGTGAGCTTGCTTGGGACACTAGTTCCTATCACCTTCTCTCTTCTATCCCAGGGGTGCCAAAGCATACCATACCATGGCAAAGCAAAGGTGATACTGTGGCCTGAAATTCTCATCTTGTGCCTGAACTTTGACACCATTCAAGTTGTGAGCTTCATAAATATTTATTTTGTCTTCTGCTCTCCTGGAGGCAAACAAGAGATGCTCCTTTAGTTTTCACTGGTCTAAGGTACTCTGCAAACCTGGAGAGGGTTTCTTGACACCACGTTCTTGATGTGACATTCTCCCCAGTGGACTTTGAGGCTTGAAGAAAGAAAGAAAGAAAGAGAAAAAGAAAGAGAAAGAAAATGAAAACATTCAATTGGGAGCATTCCTTTGTAATCACAGGAGCTTCTATGCATGCTTTAACCCAGGTATCTGGCTTGATCTCTAGACTGCAAAGAAGCACAAGTGCTTTGGCCTTGTGACTTTGAAAGCAGGGGCAGAGGACGGTGAGGTTAACAGGCTGGATACTTGACCCAAGAGGTTCCTAGACACCCCAGTTCATCTGGAGAGGTCTATGAGGATATGAACTCCACCCACTTCATCTACAGGTCATTATCAAACCCTGCAGAACTTACTTTTTCTCACCACTGTGCAGACTATGGGGAAGCGGAAGCAGGCAGGAAGCTGCCAAAGAAATACTTGGGGTAAATTGCAACTGTATTCCCTTTCCCCAAATTAGGAAACCTCAAAATTCCGAATACTGTATTGATCTTTGTACTGGAAACCACTATTCTGGGGACACTGCTATCTGAGCATAGAAGCCTGACAATAGGGGATCCTGATTTTATTCCCTGGACTTCAAATACCACATGCCCTTGTGCCTGGCAACGTGCACTTTCTATGTGATCTTACCCAAGACACTCGAGCCTCTCTTGCATGGAGGAAAAGGTGTCTGGGAACTGTATTGGAAGAATATTCCAGTAATAGCAGCTCATCTGTATAAGTCCCTGCAAGTGAACATGGTTCATCATAAAATTGGAGGCTGAGGACTCACCTCAAACATGGGCATTTGTTCTCCAGAAACTACAGGTGCTTCTTAGAAGACCCCTCTTATACTCTTCTGTATAAAGCAGGCAAGAAGGCACCTTTCCCAGCCAGTTTTCACATTCAGATGCAATAGACAGAATGAGGCAGACACTGCGGAGCCTTCACCAGCAGCCAAACCCTGCGTCCTCACGGAAACTGGACCTCTGGGCCTGCTCTCATATAAAACTACTGTGCTTTCCACAAGCCCACAGTTCTCATTTCCTAGTGATGATATGATATGCGTGGTCAGAGAGCGGGCGTGGGGAAGCGGCAGGAGACGACGCCTGTCCCCGGTGTCCCCCAGAGATCCCTGTGTCCGGCCTCCAGGAGCGGCTCTGCACAAGGGAACCTCCACGGCTCTACGGTCCCGTCAGCTGTTCACCGCTGAAGGAGAGGCCCAAGCTCTCGTGTGATTCCTGCCTTCCTGCTCGGAGCAGCAGCCCCTCTTCTGAGCCACGGCCTCTAGAATTCCTCTTGGTGAAAGGGCAGACAAAAGTGGCTAAGAAACCGGGCTTAAGCCAGTCTTTTAGCACTTAGTTCAAGATGTGTTCTCCCACCTGTGTAGGAGCATTTTTATCTGCAGTCACTTCGAATTCTGCGTATATTTTCTACGACCCCTGCATTGCCGTATTTACAGGAGATTAGAGAGAAACTGGAGGTTCAGGCAACTCCTGTCTTTTTGAAGCAGTTGAAGAGGATTCTTGGGAGAAGGTAGAAAAGATCAAATATACAACATGTATATGTACCAATTTCTCACGCTGAATGTGTTCAATAAGTATCACAAAGATACATTAATAAAAATTTAAAAAGGCTTCTTACCCTGGACATGCAACTCAGGGAGAGGACATACTTAGCATGGGCCGAGCCCAGGGATCCCTGCACTATCACCAAAGCCTTCTCACGGCCTCTAACTGAAACAAGATGTGGGGCCACACGAATCTGGATTAAATTCCCTCTTTTAAAACGTCAGATCTGTTACCATGGTAAGATAATTATATTCTATACATCTTTAATGAAGTCCTCTGCAAAATGAAGATAATATCAGTAACTAACTGACAGGAATGTTATGAAATTAATGGACTTTTGTTCAACAGGGGCAGCAGTGCCTCATTTCTTTCGGCAACATTGCTACAAATATTGCCATCGCCTGATAGATTAAGTTCTCACAATGCCTGTCGTCCCAGTTACACCATTGGAAGCATACAACAGGGGGACAGAATGACCCAGAACACATTCATTTGCATTTTTTCACTAGGTAACTATTTGTGTTTGCAGAAGGTCTTTATTCTCCAGGATAACAAATGCGGTTTCAGGAAGACTGGAGATTGTAGTCAAGGTGTTGGCCTTTAATTCCCAGAGGGAAAATAGGCCGCTTCCATGCCATATCATATACAATGGAATGCATATTTTTATCAAATTAGGAAGGCATAAATTTTCTTCAAAAGAGACCAATTACGAGAATCCTAATAAAGAGGGTGTTGTCATAGAAGCCAGGCCAGTAATACTTCAAAATGGTCACAGTAGGTGTGAATCTACATAGATTTGGGGAGATTATATTTTAGTGTATTCCCCTAAAATTTCTAGCTGAGCAAAATTTTAAGTCATTTCAGAAAAAGAGGAAGGGTGAACACATCAGCCCTTGTGTATGTTGCACTATTTTCCCAAGTGCTAGCATAATTAATGGTCTCACATTCCATGTAAAATGCATAGTTTCAGTGAAAGGCCTTACTTGCAAGAGCCCCATATTATCTATTTCCGTTCCTTAATACCTACAAATAAGAGGCGTGGATAAACACTGAGTCAAATGTGGGTTTGTCCTAATACATCACACCAAAAATTCGCAGAGCTTTACCATTCTAGTTAGTGAGTAAGCCCTGTTGAGCACAAGACTGATGAGACCAAGCGCTAAGGGAGGTCAGCTTAGCAGTGAACCCATGGGAAAGTGCCAAGAGCAGGCGCCCACTCTGAATTCCAAAAAGGGGACCTTCTCTTTCATGGATATTCTGACTGTTGAGACTGAACCAGACAGACAAAAGCCCTTTTGGAATCCTCTGCCCTATGACTTCTACCTGTACCAATATTCAGCACAATTACCCATAGAACAATTCATTTCATTCTTCCCCCATAACATCCCCACCAAAACGGAGAAAATGTAGAGGACTACGCATCCCAGAGGCAGAGGAAGCAAGGAATGTCTACATTAACAGGGCAGAGGCATCACAGTTACGCTTTAGTGTCACAGAAACTTTTGATTAAGAAATTGGCTGCCGGGCCGGAGGGTTAGCTCAGTGGTTCCAGCGCCTGCCTCGCAAGTGCAAGGACCTGAGTTCGATCCCCGGTAACCACATACAATGCTGGGCATGGAGACTCACGCCCACCAGCCATCAGTACCACATACCACAGTGCCGGGCATGGTGGCTCACGCCTGTCATCCCAGCATTCGGGAGGCAGAGACAGGAGGATTGCTGAGTTCGCGGCGGCTTGCCTGGGCACCATAGTGAGCTCAGGGCCAGCCTGAACTACAAAGCGAGACCCTGTCTCCAAAAAGAAAAAAAAAAAAAAATTGGCTTCCTTTGGTCTCCACCACATTGTCTAGTACAGAAGCATGAATTTGGGTAATGTTTTTTGTGTTTTGTTTTTTGGTTTTTTTTTTTTGAGAATCACAGGCCCCAGCTTTTCACTGGGTAGGAAGTGACAGTGAATTTCATCTTTTGAGGATTTCAAATAACTTGACCCATTATTAGCATAAGAAGAAAACTCTGTGTGTCAAAAAGCTGGGTAAAGCTAGACACTCCAGTTCCTGTGAACAAAGGAAAGTGGAATTCAACTCAGGCTGAGTGAACTTCAGGGTCTGGGATTTCACTTCTTACTGAAACTTGGACAGGTAGGGAAGCGTAAAACAGGAGGCATCCACTGAGACCAATGGTAGATGTTTCCTTAAGAGTGTCATTGACAATTTAGACAGCAATGCATATTTACATTTAGCACTTCCCTCCTTCCTTTCAGATTATCAGATGTCTCTATCTGAGTGTCAATGTATTAATCACTAACCACAGAGGCATGAATTTATACAAGCAAAGTAAGAGCAGAAATCCCTCCAAACTGCCAGGTAACCAGCCCCTCAGGTACCTGGTGGCAACTCCTGTTGGGTACCGGATGCTGAGGCCTGTCAGTCTCCATGTGAGGTGTCTGAACTCTCCAAGACCAGATGTGGCTCAGCTGATGAAAAGTCCTCCATCCTGTACTGCAGTGGCCTTGAGAGTAGGATTTGAGGTGTTTCTGAAGAGATATTCTGATAACCACTCGGGAATCCTGCTGGGTCTAGGAAATGAAACATGGATGTAGTTAACACTACGCAAAATGGAAACATCTTTGTAGTTTTCTGTGGCTGCAGAAGTAAAAGAAAAATTGAAACTAAACGCTCCCATGGTCTCCTCCAATACATAGATTCAGCAACTGCGACCCTAATGCCTCAAATACCTCCTGCGTGCTGGGTTCTTCATAAATTTAATGGCATCACACCCAAGACACCAGGTATGAGTCCCATTTTGACAACAAAGGTACTGTCTTAGTTACTTTCTCATTGTTGACAAAATAACTGGCACCCACAAATTAAAGGAGGAGAGGTGCACTTGGCCCACAATTGGTAGAGGTTTCAGTCCATAGTCTGTTGGTTCCAAGGCAGGGTGGCATGGGAGAGGGCATCACAAATGAGAAACAGTTGACTACATGGCAGGCAAGAAGTAGCGAAGCTTGCCTTCCATCAGTCCCTTTATATTCCATCCAGGCTACAAGCCACTTGGTTGGTGACACCACACTCAAAATGCAACTTTCATTATCCACATGCAGAACTATCCCACCCCAATTTAAATACCACACACCTTTAATCCATATTCATATACTCTAGATCGAGCCACTTCTGAAAAGCCTCACCTATGAGCACATGAGGCTCGGGAAGGGGCGAGCTAGATACAAACCATAACAGGAAGTGAGGCAAAAGATGACAGGGAGAAGACACATAGGCCACTAAGACTCGGATACTGGAGACTGAAGGACCATGATGTGTGGTCTCAACAGTTTTTATAAAAGTGAGAAGTGGCCAAAACATATGGAAATGAAAAGACCTTAAGGGGCATTGGGCATATTTTATATCATAGTTGACTTCTTTCTTTTTATTTCCCAAAGAAATCCTCTCCTGCTAGCTTTCAGGTGCGATTATCCACCAAGACTTGGTCAGTGGCTCCAATCTTATTCCTTTCCGGTACATAGAACTGATAACATTTATAGCTTCTTATTTACGATAGAAATATAACTCCACAATTCCTGAGTTCCTTAAGTATTTCTACACAGTCCAGTTCAGTCCCTCTGGCTGCTACTTGCTGCTGTAAGAGTTTCCAAACAGGATAAAGTCAGATAAAGTCTTGGTTGGTAAAACATTATGATGTAGTGGTTTTGCAATCAGGACACGAAAATAATGTCAAGTCCTCTGCAACAATGTCACTGATATTCTCTGAAGTAACACAAATAATGGCTAGAATAAGGTGTCACTGCCTAGTGGAAAGGACAGGGTTTGAAACCAGATCATTATCATGGAGTTAGCAGTGATTAGGACTGACCTGGCTACTTGTGATTATCTGGAGCAAAGACAGCCTCTTTCTCTTGTCCCAAAGGAAGTGCCCAAAACAGGCAGTGGAGGAGAGCACGTGAGCAGGCAGTCTGTGATAAGGAAGGCAAGTGAGATAGATAATGCAAAACAGGTATATTGCTAATCAAATCAAACCTCAGAAAACACTGTTTCTTGGAAGCCTATTCCTTCAAACTGAAGGCCGCTTCTTCTCAGCAAATCAGTCCTCACAATGGTATTAAATGACACAGTAAGGGTCGTGTCATTTTTTTCTACAAGGAGAGGTTTAGAGAAATCAGTTTTATTTTGGCCAGTAGCAACACAACAGACTCATGTAAAGCCATGGGAAACATCCTTTAAAATGAGTTTCCTGATTTTGTTACTGATTATTAACACTAACCTACCAAGCATAATTATGGTTAACAACCTTTTAAAAGGTGTTTGTAGTTCTATTTAACTGCATGCCAATGAATAATAGCAATAACACACCATAAAATGCTGACAATACAAATACATTTTGGTGTATAATGGCAGTAGCCAAATAGTAACTTGAATTGTTTTCATTAGAAAGGACCTACTAATACTCACATCATTTTAATGATTTACTTCATACACTAACATTATTAAGATTAGAGATTAGATCGCTTCTCGGCCTTTTGGCTAAGATCAAGTGTGAAGATTAGAGATTAGACCGATCCTAGAGAAGAAACAGGAAAAAAATGAATAATTGCTGATACACAAAGCAGACTGAGAAATCTACTCTTTTTTAGATACTATGCATAATGGTTATATAATGAAAATGTCTTTATTCCAAACACAGAATGTTCGAGGGGTACGGATGTTAAGACTAGTGAGCTAAGGTGGCGATTCCTACAGTCTACATTCCTGAAAGGCCCAATGATACAAATAAAGTAAAACACAAGTACCAGCAATGAATCTTCCAGTTTTCTAACTGTAATTGAGATAGACTCAGAAAAATTCACTATTGCATCATTATTAGAGTCATTGAGTTACTTGAACATGAGTATGCCCAAGTCCCACCCCAATCTCTCAGGACACGACGTGATCTTAAAGTCTAAGCAATAGCTTTATTATTCAGCTGAGGGTCATCCCTCCATAGGAGGAAGGCGCGCACTTAGACTAACTCAGTTTTTAAAAGCAGAATTCACTATTCCCCCACATCTGTTACCAAGAGGTTTCCATGCAGAAGTGATCAGATGGTTCTTTTGTTAAAGTGCAGAAGCGAGTCATTACAGAAGCCAATAGCAATGATTAGATCACTGCCTTTTAAAAACATACAGTCTACAGCTGCGCGCACCGGTTGGGTGGACAGTTCCCAAGGAGACAAGTTCCGGGTTCACAGAGAGGCTACAGGACACAAATGGAGGGTTTTTTTTTTTTTAAACAAAATGGCTGTTTTTATGTCAAGTTGGGTCTTACAAATATAAAACATTCAAGTCAATATCAAGAATCAACAAGCAAAGTGTCTGATAAGCAGACTCATTTATCACAGTCATCAAAAGGAAATTAGCCTTTTACTTCACTGAAAGCATCAGGAGGCATGGATTGCACTCGTTAGGTTTTTGTGCAAAACATAAGATATTTCCCTTTAATTGACTTTTTTCCTTGAATATACATTAGGAGTCACAAGGTAAGTGCATGATTGTAAGCAGGTATGTACTTCTTATGACTCTCTTCAACATGATAGCTCTTGGAACAATGAAGGCACAGTCAGCACTTATGGCAAGAAGGGCAGAAGCAACACCCTCACTGCTAAAGGAGGAACAGGATATTCCTGCCACTTTACGTGCCTAAAAGTCAGGGCTTAAACCACCTCTATCCCGCTCATTTGTAAATACAATTTTAAAAAATCTTTTGATTTTTAAAAATGAATTCTTTATTGGGACATTTTATATACAGCTCACAATTACTGGTACATTTTATATACAGCTCACAATCACACTCAACATTGGGGAATTCGTACCAGTATATGACACGAGTTAATTCTCATTTTTACCCACATCCCTACCCACCCCACAGCTTCCCCCCCCTTTTATACATGTTCTGTCTTTTTCTTTTCAAATCATATTTATTCTTTGCCCTCATTACTTTCCCCTACAATCTTTTGATTTTTTAATTTGTAATGCCTGAGAAAAAAATTTTTAAAATGCAATACCCCCCAGAAGGAGGACTACGAAGCTTCCACGATGACATGGAACTTCAAATTCCTCCCCAGGAGATCCAAATGTGCACAAAGAAAAATACTTTCATCTGAAGAACACTCAGAGTAGATAATCCAACGATTAAAAATAATATAGTAAGGACATCATTATGGTTCTAAAACGAGATTTCATAGTCCAGGTTGCTTAGCAGGCACCATCGATCCACTCACGCAGAGATGGACATAGATTTCCTTATTGGTAAATTGAAAGCACCCTGAGGATTTTCAAAAGAAACAAATAAAAGCTTGAAGATGGAATTGAATTGAATTAAATAATGTACCTCAACCTCCCATTACAAAATTGTGGGAAAATGAATTCCTAAATGATAAGAAGTGATCCTACGTGATACTCAGAGGTGGCCCGTGATCTGCACAGTGATGCTGATTTTTAAAATGGGCTTTGTACTTAACATTAATTTATCAATAAAAATTTCTCCATTCTCAATAGATCTATCAAGTAATATTAATTTCTCCATTCTCAGTAGATATATCAGGTAATATTCACAAAGACCAAAATTTCCAAAAATGTAAAGATGTTGAGACAATTTAATGGTAAAATAAAAGGTTCATCTAGGTAGCCAACTGAACTCAATAATTGTTGAAATGGAAAAGGCACAGAGGCATTTCTGTCCCATTTGTGAATTAAACCCATTGGGAATTTGTCTTAACACAGTGCTTATGCTTATGAAATGGCCAGGACCTACATTTAGTAGTATCAACTGATCCTGTGCAAAAGCTGCTAAAATAAAATTCTAAAGTGTTTTAGAGAAGGACCAGAACCAAACTTTAAACACAATTACATTTGATCCTCAGCACCTTAAGAAAAGCAGAAATAAACCGGGCGTGGTGGCTCACACCTGTAAATCAGCACTCGGGAAGCAGAGGCAGGAGGATTGCTGTGAGCTCAAGGTCAGCCTGAACTACAAAGTGAGACTCTATCTAAAAACAACAACAAAAAAATACAAACCAAAACCCCTCCAACCCCCCCCAAACCCCACCATAATCCCCCAAACAACAAAAAAACTAAAACTAAAGCCCACACTAAAATAAGTAGAAATAAACCAAATTATGGTTGTAAATATCAATGACATCATTTATAAATCAAAACTATCACAAAATATTTATTTTAAAGAACATTTATGATTAAACAAGGGAAGAACTTAAGTGGTATAGACTATGTGAAATATAAAATTATAGAATAAGTAATTTCTACTTTACTCGGGTAAATTGAAATTTACATTAAACCTTACAAAGGAAACTTATGTGGATCACCAGGACCAAAATTCATTAGATACCATGAGAATGAATTTTTATTTATTTACTCTATTTTTTAAAAAGACAATATCTCCTTATGTAATTCAGGCTGGCCTTGAACTCACTATGTAGCCCAAGCTAGCCCTGAACTCGCAGCAATCCTGCCTCAGCCTCCTGAGTGTTGCGATTACAGGTGTGCATCACCGTGCCTGGCGAGAATGAACTTTTAGTATTAAATGACTATCAATACAGTCTTGCTGACAAGAGGAACCTAGAGGTATCCACAGTGACCTGCAACTTCGAGTCCCCATCAGATAATCTATTTTCAAAGGTGCACAAGGAAAATTTTTCATTTGAGGGGCACTTAGAGTGAGTGTGTAACACAAACCACAATTAAACACATCCAGATGATTTCAACGTCAAGAAAGAAATCCCTCCCACAATTAAATTTTAAAATAAAATGAGAAATGAGATTGCAGTTACTTGATTCCCTTTAGGAGCTTAAAGCAACAAACTCCTGCCAAGCAAAGCACCATATGCACTGTCTGTAAAGTACAAGTAATACCAAAAGTTTTGTGGAAAACACATAGAAGGCACAAGGTTTCCATTTGGTTGATAGAATCGTTATTAACGTGCTTGTCACACCGAAGTCAAAACAGTGTCAGTGGTACTGAAGCCCAAGCAAGGTGTTGGAAGAAACCTACCTAACGCATGACAGCCAGGATGGTGAGGGTAGGGGTGGGCAGGAGAAAGGAGAGGGGAGGGGAGGGGAGGGGAGGGGAGGAGAGGGGAGGAGGGAAGGAGGAGAAAGGACTGGAGAGGAGGAAAGAGGAAAGAAAAGACAGGATGGAAGGAGCTGAGTACAAGAGTACACCCTTCAAGGTCAGCAGCCCCCTAAATGATCCACCTCGTCCAACTGGGCCCCATTGTCTGACCACACACTCACCTAAGAGCTCAACATTGGACTAGTCTACTGTTAAGGATAGCATCACCATAAGCCACTAACCTTTTCTTTCTTTCTTTCTTTTTCTTTCTTTCTTTCTTTCTTTCTTTCTTTCTTTCTTTCTTTCTTTCTTTCTTTCTTTCTTTCTTTCTTTCTTTCTTTCTTTCTTTTTCTTTCTCTCTCTCTTTCTTTCTTTCTTTTTCTTTCTCTCTCTCTTTCTTTCTTTCTTTCTTTCTTTCTTTCTTTCTTTCTTTCTTTCTTTCTTTCTTTCTTTCTTTCTTTCTTTCTTTCTTTCTTTCTTTCTTTCTTTCGTGGTACCAGGGATTGAACTTAGGACCTTGCACTTGCTGGGCAGGTATCAGAACCACTGAGCTAGATCCCTGGCCCTACGTGTGTTCACCTAATAGCCATGAACTCACATACATGTGTAAGGGTAAGAGCAATAACCACAGGAGGTGCATGGTGGAGGGTGCAAGAACTGGATCTGGATAGAGTTGGAGACATAGCACCTTCCTCACGCGAGGCAAGCACTCTATCACTGGTCTAGCTGCACTGCTGTAGCTTTTAACTCTGAGTGGTCTCTTGCCTCATGTCTCCACCTGATAAATGAAATGTAAGTAAGAACCACTATACTGGGATGCTATGACAAGGAGAAAGTGTATGCTGAGCGTTGCTCTGGTCCCTGGCACTTACCAAGTGCTCTCTTACTATTGCTTTGATTTTATTACCAGTTTTCTTCATGTTTCCAATCAAACCTCATCTCTTCCTGGAGGATTTATGCGCCATTACAGATTATATATGCATATGCATTTTAAAATTCATTTTAAAACCACTCATGCAATATGATTAGCATCCAACAACACAGTAACTGTTGTTACTAAACGTTGTCGTTTTCATTTATAAGGACAAAATGAAAATGAAATTGCATTATCATGGAAGGCCAGGAGAGGGGGTGCTTGGGACACCCAGAGAGAATTTGAAACTTCTCAGTTTGTGTTTCTCTAGACAAAATGGCAATGATGGAGTTGCTGACTCCTGCAGCCAAGTCCTCTGTGACACCCCAGGGAGACACGTGGGGCCAACCACTGAGCAGGGCGCCTCTCCAGGCAGGAAGACCACAGAAATCTTTTGTCTCTGGAAAAGGATCTCAACATTTCAACTGCAAAGTTTCTTAAACACCTGAATTCTAATTTCAAATTTCCTGGAAGGGATCCTGGGTCTAGGTGCCAATTCAAAATACTTACTGACAAAATATTTAAAACATATTCATCTCTAGAGTGAAAAATAAGTTCCAGTTTACTGTGAATGATTTAGGTATGTGGCTATTATAGTGCCCTTGCAAGAAATCCTTTCACAATGACAGTGGGCTGTTCAGTGGGGTGTTCACTAGAAAAAGTTTGGCTGTGAATTTGTTTTAATTTTTATTGGTACATTGTATATACACATCATGTCATGATCACACTCAATATTGGGAATTTGTAGCAACATATGACAATTTAATTCTCATTTTTTCCTGTTCCTCTACCCGTCCCACAATCCCTCACCCCTTAAATATGTAAGTTTTGTTTTCCTTTTTTGTTACCATCACATTTTGTCTTTGCCCTTCATCACTCCCAACTCTACCACATTTCCCTTTGAATAAGGAATTGTTTTATTTTTAAGGATCAGGGATCAAACTCAGGATCTTGCCCTTGCCAGGCAGGTGTGGTACCAGTGGGGTAAATCCCCAGCCTTTTGCCTGTGAATTGTCCTACCTCTCACGCTATGGTGCCAGCCAAGTTCATGACCTAACACAACTGTGTTGTTAGCATGAAAGTGAGCCAGGTCCCAGGTGGGTATTGTCTAGATGTAGGGTGTGGATATCCGCATGCTGTCACATGACCAGCTGCCCTGTATTGTGCCCGGGAAGAATCTGAGGTGGATATCTTCTACCTGGTCATCTCCTGAGAATAAAGTCTACCTACCCACAGTATTAACTTGCTAGCTAGATCACTCCCTGCGTGACTACCTTCAGTGTCCTTCACGTGTACCCATGACAAGCTCTTCCCTTCAGTGATCCTGCATGTTGCCTCTTCAAGATGGCTTTATAATGTAATGTGCCTATCCACATACACTCAAAATCCTCTTCTGATTCATGATTGGAACTGGAATGAATCCACAAATTAACGTTGAGAAAAATAGACCTCATTTCAAAGTTAGTTTCCCTTTCCAGAAAACAGTGATCATTTAAAATATTATTTCAATGTTCAAGAGGTAGATCATAAAATATCTGAGTATTTATTTCATGTTTCAAAATCATATGTACTGATGTTTTGGCATGTTTGTGTCTAGTATCAAACCAAATATTATAATATTTAATTACCATTCTATTCCATAGTTATTAGAAAGGTATATTATATTTAATGCATCTTACTTATGTGATGAAAGTTCTCCTGTCTAAATACTTAAGGATTGCCTTGCTTTTATGTGAAAGCAATCCTTTATGAAAAGAAAGCCAGGGCTGAGAATTTAGCTCACTGGTTCCATTATCTCTGCCTGGCAAGTGCAAGGTCCCGAGTTTGATCCCCAGTACCACATACCACAATCCCAGGCATGGTGGCTCACGCCTGTAATCTCAGCACTCAGGAGGCAGAGGCAGGAGGACTGATATGAGTTTGGGGCTTGCCTGGGCTACATAGTGAGTATAGGGCCAATCTGAACAACAAAGTGAGACCTTGTCTCAAAAAAACTAAAAAGAGAAAGAAAGAAAGAAAGAAAGAAAGAAAGAAAGAAAGAAAGAAAGAAAGAAAGAAAGAAAGAAAGAAAGAAAGAAAGAGAAAGCCAAATTTCCATCTGATTTTGTTAATGAAATACTGATAATACTAATAAGTCATCACCCCTCTCCACCTTGTCCCAGCCACTGAAAGCAGGTATCAGATGGTCCTTGAATAGTTCTATGCAAAGTGGAAACTCCAATGACTGACCCTGCCCTGTATACACAAAAGGGTCTTTATGATATGAATCATACTTACATGCACCCTTATTCAATTTTCTGACTGTTACTTAAGCCCAAATAGGATTATCTGTGTGGTGGAAGACACATATCCTCACATAGTTATCTTATATCCCTTTTCTCAACTTTGGCCATCTGACAGCATGAAAATATCGATATTCTATATCTAGACAATACTCACTTGGCACCTGGGTTGGAATTTATTTTTTTTTCAGAGTATGGAAGTTCATTTCCAAGAAAGATAGATGAAATCAAGCCAGAAGAGACTCAAGTTGGGCACAGTGGTGCACATCTGTATTGTTTTTTT
>PVIC010009127.1:30419-46395 GCA_004025085.1 Thryonomys swinderianus | reverse complement strand
CCAGCAGGAGGCGGCTTGAGCTCAGAAGCTGGGGCCACACCCTGCCCGCTGCACTCTGCTCCACCTCCCAGGGGCCCCCACCAGAGGCTGGAGGTGGTCCTCCAACACGCCAGCACCTTCCCTGGTGTTCAGCCAGGCGGCTCTTCCAACCCGTGTTCTTGGAGGATAAATTCCTGGGCTACGGGTGAGTTTACACGGGAGCCTGTGCCATGGGCCTTACACTGGGTGTATACTTTTATTTTTGCTCTAACCTCTTCCCTTTGTTTGGCCCAGTTTTGCTCTGCAAAGTTGGTTCCTCCCAAATCTATCACCCTGCACTTGCTCCTGCCTTGGTACCGGGGATCTACCGCAGGACTTTGCCTGCCAGACAGGCGTGGTGTCAGTGAGCTACACCCTGGTCCACGCTGTACTGTACTTGTCAAATAAACTTTTTCACAATGTTTAAAGAGAATTAAAAAAGACAAAAAGAGGGCTGGGGATTTAGCTCAGAAGTACTGGGCCAGCACGGCAAGCATAAGGTCCTGAGTTCGATCCCTGGTACTAAAAAAACAAAAACAAGTTCTGCTATCTGTTTGGTCCTCCGTGTGGACCAAACCACCCTTCTGCTTGATGTATAATTTTCTTTTTATTTATTTAAGACACAGGGCCTTGCTATGCTGCCCAGGCTTGCCTGGAACTCCTGGGCTCAAGTGATCCTCCCACGTCAGCCTCCCAGGTAGCAAGGACCACACATATGTGCCACCATGCCTGGCACTGATGCACAATTTTATTATTTTTTGTTGTTTTTAAAATTTCTTTTAGAGAGAGTGCCTCACTGTGTATGTAGTTCAGGCTGGTCTTGAACTCACTGTACGGCCCAGGCTGGCTGAAACTTGTAAAGATCCTCCTGCCTCAGCCTCCCCAGTCCTGGGGTTACAAGTGTGCGCCGCCAAGCCCAGGCTGATGCATAACTTTTAAATAAATCCAGACTCGACCACCTCAAATCTTTCCTGAAGTAAGGTAAGGTTAAACCACTCGCCATATTCTTGATCCGCCCACGTTAGGTCACACCAGGTCCTGAGGCCTTGTTACCTCCACTCAAGGCAAAGCGCACAGAACCGTCCACCCGGGATCTGGCGGCGCGCGGGCGCGGCCTGGGGCGCTCACCTGCACACTCAGGTACTTCCAGCAGTGAATCCAGGACTCGAACACCGGGGAGTACGGGGGGAGCCCAGCCTGCAGCCTGAGGGAAAAGGGACACGGAGACCCAGGGCAGCGGGAGACGCCGGCTGAAGGTCGGGGACCCCAGTGGGGTGGCTGGAGCAGCCACCTGCCCACACCCCAGAAACCAGGTTCACCCCAAAGGTGTGGAGAAGCCCAGAAGAGCAGGGGCCTGTGCTCGGCCAGGGGTTCCCACAGCACGGGCGGCACAGGGACACCTACCCGCAGTTGTTCACGGCCATGAGGTCGCCCACCAGCAGGAAGGGGTAGGTCAGCATGCTCACCGCAATCTGAAACGGCAGCACAGTGTCCCCCGGGCCAGCACCCGACCCGACACCTGTCCTGCCGCCGCCCCAGGCCCACCGTGGCCTCAACTCACCCCCATCACAAACTTCGTGTAGCTCCGGATGGCCAGGGCCTGGCTGAACTGAGGAGACAGACAGAGGTACGGTTTGCCGTTGGGAAAGGGGACACAGAGTCACACGCCCTCAGGGCCACCCAGTGCTCCATGGCCTCGGACCCACAGACCCAGGGACTGCGGGCTCCCAGGCTCCCGGTGTCTGCCTGACACTGTCCGTGCCTTGGCACAGTGATGGATCCCTGAACTTCTGCGCTCCTGCTACCGCATGGTACCAAGCAGCCCTCTCAGCTGAGACACCACCAGACCGGCCCTGAAATCCAGCTGAGCGCAGCGCAGGGCACAGCCCCAACCAGGGAGGACATCACGCCTGGCCCCGCTCTGTGGGGCGCCCACCCCACCTGAGGTACAGCCCAGGCACACAGCTGTGCTGGGCTCCAGGGACCAGAAGTGCCCTCCCCCAGGCTCAGGCTGCTCAGGAGACAGCAGCAGCCATCCCACCCACAGCCCCTGGAAGAGCAGAGCTGCGGGCCGGCCACACGGGCACTAGCGGGAGGCGGGTCTCTCGGGGCCACCCCGCTGAAAGGCCAGCTCAGGCACCCACCCGAGCCACAGGCCGGCCAGGCCCCTGGGAGCACAGGCTGGCACTGGGCCTACACGCAGGCGCCCAGACACACCCCACCCCCAGCACCATCCCTCCCTGCCCTGTGACCCCGGCTGGCAGAGGTCCCCTGGCCCCCATGAGCCTCTGGGGCTGTGCCACCCTCACTGTTCAGAGCTGGGCACGAGGAGCCCCAGCCCCGGCCTTTATCCTGTGGCCTGGACAGGTGCTGACAAGACAAAGTGGGCCCAGGATGGCAGGCCTGCTAGCCCCGCTGCGTGGCTCTGTGGGCCAGGACCTAGCCCAGCCCTGTTGGCCCCGCCAGGTGACTCTGGAGCTCATTTCATCTCTAGCCTCCGTGCCTGGCATCTTCCATGCCTGGCACCTGTCGGACATTCCGCCTGTCCCCGTCCCCAGCAGTGCACTGGGGTCCAAGGTCACAGTGTCCCCAAGGGGACTCGAGAGTGAAAATTGCTACGGAAAGGTCCAGTGACTGCCCATCACTGGTTTCTCCTCCCCACGGGTGCTGCCCATGGCCCGGGTTCCAATCTGGGCTCTTACCTCCCCCCCGGGCAAGGCCACTCCAGGATAAACGGCGGCTCCCCTGACCCTCTCACCCTCGGGGCAGGAGCACCCAGACCCTGGCATCAGGAGCACACGGAAAGGAAAGTGAGTCCGCATTCCAACCAACCTGGGCACCCGGGTTCTGGCCGTCTCCCAGCCCCCCGGGGGAGTCACTCACGCTGTCGTCCACCAGGTAGGCGTTGATGAGGTGGGCCAGCAGGTTACAGCCCCACAAGAAGACCACGTCGCCCAGGAGGTGGGGGACTAAGCCACTACAAAACAAGTGGGTGGGGGTGAGCGGGCGGCAGGGAGGCAGGGCTGCCCAGCCCGGGGCGGGCAAGTGAAGCGGGTTCGCGCACACAGCACTGAGCGGCGGTGCTGCGGGAGCGGAGGGCTCACCTGTCCCAGCACCAAACACTAAAAAATAAAAATATCTGACGGATGCCACATCTGGTTATTATTTTCAGATGCAAATAAGGTCAGCGCCTTGGAACCTGTTCCTGGCTTGTCCCTACCTGTCACCAGCTCTCACAGGAGCCTGCGCTACACTGCCGTCACCTCTGGAACGGCCTGCGATGTCACCACCTGAGTCTGGCCACTCCAAACGTGGTGGCCCTGGCAAGCCCGCCAGGGCCCAGAGCCATGTGTCTGTCTCTGGCGACGGTGGTAGCGTCCCCGGTAGCGATGCATGAGACACACACACTGGGCCCCATGCTGGCTCTGAGGTCATGGCCTGCAGAAGTGGACCTGTGGCAAACGTGGCTGGCTGCCACGTGTGAGAGAAAAGCACAGCAGCATGGCAAGGCAGAGGGGTGGGCACCAGCGCGCCCGAGGACTCTGCACCCAGGCTGCACAGCACAGACTCAGACATGGGCTCCGCCATGGCGCAGCGCCTGATCAAGCACGGCCGAGGCACCATCTGGTGCATTGTAAGGATTTCAATGAATCCCCAAGAAAACCTTTGGTTTTAAAAGACTAAAACAGAAACATAAAAAAAATGTGTGGAGCAAGAGATTTAGCTCAGTGGTTCTGGCACCTGCCTCACAAGGGCAAGGTCCTAAGTTCGATCCCAGTAACCACATACAATGCTGGGCATGGTGACTCACGCTCACCAGCAATCAATACCGCATACCACAATGCCGGGCATGGTGGCTCACGCCTGCAATCCCAGCACCTGGGAGGCAGAGGCAGGAGGATTGTGGAGTTTGAGGCTTGCCTGGGCTACAAAGTGAGCTCAGGGCCGGCCTGAACTACAAAGCAAGACCCTGTTTTAAAAAAAAGAAAAAAAACCGGGCGTGGTGGCTCACGCCTATAATCCCAGCACTCGGGAGGCAGAGACAGGAGGATTGCTGAGTTCGAGGTTTGCCTGGGCTCCATAGTGAGCTCAGAGCCAGCCTGAATTACAAAGCGAGACCTTGTCTCAAAAAGAAAAAAAAAACATGGGCTGGAGATTAGCTCAGTGGTTCCGGCACCTGCCTCGCAAGCGCAAGGTCCTCAGTTCGATCCCGGTAACCACATAGAATGCTGGGCATGGTGACTCACGCCTGTAATCCCAGCACTTGGAAGGCAGAGACAGGAGGATTGCTGAGTTCGCGGCTTGCCTGGGCTACACAGTGAGCTCAGGGCCAGTCTGAACTACAAAGTGAGACCCTGCCTCAAAAAAAAAAAAGTATGTATGTGCTTGTGAGGGTAGGGAGGGCTTTTGAAGAACGTCTGCCTTTCGGAAGAGCAGATGACACATGACTCATGTTGTGTTGTTGTTTTTGAGACAGGGTCTCGCTTTGTAGTTCAGGATGGCCCTGAGCTCACTGTGCCGCCCAGGCAGGCCAGCAGATGACTGTTTTTTACTTTTTTGCAGTTTTGGAATTGGACCCAGGCTTTTTCACACATCCCCACCCTTTTGTTTTTCATGTTGAGACAGGGCCTTGCTCAGTTGCGCATGTGTGGCTTGGGCTTCATGTATCACACCCAGCCTGAATTTTTAAAGAATACAAAACAGGACCAGGGATGTAGCTCAGTGGCACCATGCCTGCCTCACTTGAGCAAGGTCCTGAATTCAATCCCTGGTACTGAGATAAATAAATAGGTAATTAAGTAAGTAAAAAACATTGGAAAAATCCAGAAAAAACACCTAACCCATCTGTCCTGAGCCACATGAACACCACCAGCAGTGCGGGTAATTTCCAGCCCTGGAGCCTCGGCCTGGCAGGCTGACTTCACCTGGCTCCTGGCACCTCCTGGGCGCTGCACCGTGTTCCAGACCACCGGGCATGGCTGACTGGGAGTCCTGCCCACAGAGCTGCCCAGCGTGAGAAGCACTCTGGGGCAGGGGATGGACAGATGGACAGACGCAGTGTTTCCAGGTCTGAGGTATCACGAAGGCCAAGGGAAACACTACTGCTGTGTGTACACGTGCATGTATGTGTGTGTAAACGTGAACACAAGCCAGGATTTCTCAACCTTGGCACCCTGTACTGTCTTCTAGCAAGTGGATGCCACGTGTGAAGCCACGAGAGTCGCCAGGCACCGCCAACATCCTGGAGAGCACGATGACCTCCTGCTGAGAGCGCCAGCCGACGCCGTGGCCCTCACTCGCACCGACGCTTCTTGGTGACACAGAGACCGTGCACAGACCCGCTCTGCGGGCTGGAAAGCTGCAGCACGAGACCGTTACCCCGGAGCCAGCACCGGTCTGCTGTGTGCTCGACGGCGGCGTGTCTCAGCCCGGACCGTGAAAAGCCCGAACGAAACTGTACTTGCCGAGCCCGGCGTCTGGTTCTGTGGGTGCTCTGCGCTCTCCCAGCAGCCTTTCCGCAGGGAGCTTTCTTTACAGGCGGCTGGGCCGGGGCCGGTGTCACCGCCAGGGACACAGCCTCTGGCCTCAGCTGACAGCTGCTCTGCTGAACACAGGCCCAGTGGGACCCACTTTCTGACTCTTCCAGAGGAGCCAGAAATTCAGATTTCCGCGTGAACTGTCTCCAGTGTGCAACGTTAACCGATTCGTGAGACCAGAAACCACGGGCTGAAGTCAGCCTGCGAGCTGCCAGTGCCCGACCCACAGACTGGGCCGTAGACCCCGGTCCTTCCTGGCGAGGTGGCCGGCTCCGTGTGCTGGCCAGCGGATCTCAGTACCAGGGACTGAACCCAGGATACGCACGTGCCACAACACGTTCCAGCCCAGCTGCAGCTCAGCCCCTACGGAGCTGGGGCAGAACCCTCTTCAGCCAAGGGCTGAGCCGTGGCCTGGCAGACAGAGGCACCGCGAGGCGAGCCATGCCCATGCCGGATACGGGGCGAGGAACTCACGTACACAAAGAATCCCAGCAGCCCCTCCTCCTTGAAAATCTTCCCGATGGAGCTCAGCACACCGCTGCAGAGAAGCAACACAGGGACCCGGCTGCAGGCACCGCTAGAGCCAGAGCCAGCCCACCGGGCCTGCGACCCCTGCCCTAGGGAGAGCCTGCTGCAGGGAGCACGCCAGGGGATGGGGTGCTCGTCTCGGGGTGCAGTGCTCCACTGCTCTGTGCAGGGTGCAGTTAAGGCATGTGGCCTGACCTCTCTCCTGCCTGGTTCTGGGGCTCAACTCTGGCAACCCGAGCCTGAGAGAGGGGGTGAGGCCCACCCCCACACCAGGGGCAGTAAGGGTGGTGGGCAGAGCCACCTTCCTGGCCGGGCCCCGAGCAGGAACCTAGTTCCTGCAGCCGAAGGCCCTCCCAGAGGGGCCCGGGCCCCACGCCGGGCTACTGCAGCTGGCTGGAGGTCAGAGGCAGCTGGCATCTCCACAGGCTACACGAAACCCCGCAGAAGGGAGAGACCAGGCCGCAGGGCTCCCCTGAGGACAGCAGTGTGGCCCTGGGGTTTGTGCCACGCACCAACCTAACTCTCAGTCGGAGAGGACCATCCTGCAAGCGAGCGTCCTGGGGTGGCAGCCCCACAGGACAGACAGAAAACAGCCCTGGGAAGGGAGGCTGTGTGTAACCCAGACAGCCTCTGGCCACAGAGGCTCGGGGACTGGGTCAGGACAGCTGTCCTCAGGCCCAGCATGTCTGGGTATCTGGGTACAGCTAACCGGGGAACCCCAAGCCCTCAGGAAGCCAGCTCTGTACCAGAGGGGAGACACAGCTAGGATGTGGGTCTACAGAGCTTGAGAAGCCATCAGGGCTCGACTGGGGGGCTCAGGAGGGGCAGGCAGAGCACCACGCAGCCCCAAGAACAGAGAGGAGTACCCAGATACATGCCCAAGGCACCGCCAGGTCCTGAGGGTAAGGTGGAGGGCCAGGTGGTACCCAGGTGGCCAGGCTGGCAGATGCCAGAGTACCAGGGCCAAGGGACAGACCCAGAATCACCTACCTGTACTTGGCCTCCCGTCCCACAAACTGGACCATGCAACGCATTGAGATGACTGTGGAGAGAGACACAGGGTGACTGGGTGGCAAGGCCTTGGACATGCAGCCAACGTGCCCAGTGGGGACCCTGTCCCCACAGCACCCCTTCTTCTGGCTGGAATGGCTGCAGGTCCAGTCAGTGGCTCTCAGGGGTCCCCGCCGCCCACAGCCCCAGCGGCCGCCGCAGCTCACCATGCAGGGGGTGGGCCAGCATGCGGGACACACACTGCATCATCATCTCGTAGGATGTCTGCAAGACAGGAGGCGGCCTGTCAGCCGGACCCCGGCGTCCGCCTTCCCCCAGGAGCGCGGCGGGTGCAGTGGCACGGGGCTGGGAGACCTTGGGCCCACGCGTCCCGAAACAGCTCCCTCCACGCCCCACCGACCCGGGCAGATACAGGGCTCCGACCGTGCGGGAGACGGCAGGAGCCGTGCTGCACGCACCTCCTTCACGACCTTCCTCAGGGACGTCTTCATGTCATCCTTGCTGGAGACCTGCTCGATCTCATCCGGGGGGAAAACCTGGCAAGGGGGGCAGAGGGCTCGGAGCGGGCTCTGGTGCGCCACAGGCACCTCTCAGGACCAGAGGGCGGGGCAGCTCCTGCCGTGTCCCTGCCCTGGCCACCCACCGGGCCACCTTGGGTGCCCCAGGCCTGGGCACGAGGTGAAGGAAGCCACCACCCGCCATGGGGCGGCAGGGCAGGGGTGGGGCCTGGCACAGCATCCACAGCGCCCTGGGGGCTCCGCCTCCGCTAACCTTCTTTATGCTGCCCCGGGTCATGGTGGAGAGGGCGTTGGACATGAGGCGGGGGCTCAGGCCCCGGAACAGGCCGATCTTCCCGTCCACTTGCACGATGTACTTGGCTGCAACAAAGCAGAGGCCGCGGCATCACAGTGGCACCCAGGGCAGCCCGGCCGGCCACGGCCAGGCCAGAGCGAGCCTGCTGGACCCTGATCCCAGGACGTCCTCTCCCACCCCGTTTCCCTCTGCAAAACCTTCCCAATACACTTCTGATGAACAAATGCTTCCATTTCTCTGTTTTTTTGGCCTTGAAAACCCTCTTGGCAAAGCGAGCTATGGTTCTCAACTCAGCAGCGCAAGAGCTGCAGCTACAAGCAATTTCTGCAGCTTGGGTGGAAAAAAAAGGAAGAAGCACCCAGGTGGTGCTGTCCTCGCCAGCCCAGGTGGAGAAGCAGAAAGGAAGACGGCCCGGGGCGCCTGTGCCGGAAACAGGGGCACCCAGACCTCGGCCTGACCGTGGTCAAGAGCACGAGCCCACCATGGGCCGGCAGCTTTCATTTTGTTCGCTCCTAAGAACCCATGCTTCACTGTTCTCTTTCACATCAGCTTTGAAAACCTCTTTGGGTTTTTTTTTTTTTTTTTGAGACAGGGTCTCTTTGTAGTTCAGGCTGGCCCTGAGCTCACTATGTAGCCCAGGCAAGCCTCGAACTCAGCAATCCTCCCGTCTCTGCCTCCCGAGTGCAGGATTATAGGTGTGAGCCACCAGGCCCGGCACTGTGGTATGTGGTATTGATGGCTGGTGGGCGTGAGTCTCCACACCCAGCATTGCATGTGGTTACCGAGGATCGAACTCAGGACCTTGCGCTTGCGAGGCAGGCGCCGGAACCACTGAGCTTTCCCTCCAGCCCCTTTGAAAACCTCTTTGAAAAAGCCAAGTCACTCTGTAAACCTGAGCCCTTGGAAGGCAAGAGATCTGCTGTGAGACCGGCTCCCCCTTCGGACAAGGAGCCAGCTCTCTAGCGCCGCACAGCGGCAACGATGCGCAAGCACAGCCCCGCCATTCAACGTCAGCACCAGCTGGGCTCCCACAGGGCTGGCACACCTGTCACCTGCACACGTGGCTTCCTGAGACGGACTGGAAGAGAGCAGCAGGAGGGGAGGGGACTCTGGACACCCACAGAAGTGGCAGGCAGAGGAGAGGTTTGCTCTGGGGGAGGGGCGGCCTAAGCAGCAGACGGGAGCCCTGGACACATCCTAGGCCAACACTTGGCTCTTCCGGTCTGACCTGCCAGTCCCTTCCCACAGAATCGCTGCAGGTCTGAGGCCCCTGGGCACAAAGGCAATAAAATAAATAAGGTAAAATAAGGAAATGTCGGACGGCCGTGGTGGCAGCCACACCGCCCACGGGCAGAGCAGACACTGTCCCGCTCGGAGTCCACAGTGCCCGACGCATCTCACAACATCCAGCAGAGGAAACGTTTCTGGAGACGGGCAGAGTCTCCCGGAGCTCTGCTCATCCCCGGAGGTCTCGGAGGTCAAGGTCTCCACCTGGGCAGCTGCGGTGGCTGTGTGCCACGGCCAGGGTCAGGCTGGGCTCCGGCAGCACAAGCAGCCATGCGGCAAGGGGCTGGCAGCGCTTGCACGGCTGCCACACACCCGGGCCCCTCTGTACGTGGGTGCTGCTGCTCAGCACTGCGGGGCCCTTTCCCTCCCCACACCGGCTTTGCAACAAAGGCACACGGACAAGGACACACAGAGGAACACGCACACGCATCTCCCCACAAGTCAGACACAGAAGCTCTGCCAGGCCCCAGATGGCACCTGGCCGTGGGCCAGACTGGAAGAGCAGCAGGCGTCTGACCGCCCGGTCAGCGTGTGGACAGAAGTTATCCAGCATGGACGCTCTGGCCAGGCCAACAGGTGCAGGGAGGCAGAGGGCTGAGCGTGGGCAAAGCGGGGCCAGCGTCTCGCTACAAACACGTGAAGAGGAAGGGAGCATTTAAAGAGGCGCCACAGTCGTCCAGTCCGAAGGACAGGGATGGGGACAGGGACAGCTGTGGTGGGCTGAAGGGCCCCACCAGCCGGCGGCGGGTGTCCACGGGGACAGCTGCTGGATGGGCTCACCGTGAGTACAGGCGGGCTGCCCGCCCGAGCAAGGCAGCGAGACAGGGACACAGGAGGGACACCCCGGAGGGCCCTCCCTCCCACCAGGCAGCAAGAACACAGGGAGGCTGGGCGGAGGGAACACGGACCCGGCCCCACTTCTGGGCACAGCCTGGGTCTGCAGGGCTGACGAGGCCTGGGGCTCTGGGCCGGCCTTGGCTGCGGCATCCGACACCCACTCTGCCTAGAGCTGCGTGGCGGTCCCCAAGGCCCCTGCGCCCGCTCCCAGCTTCAGCCTCTTCCCCGTCACTCACCGTACGTGAAGAAGCTTGGCAGGTAGAGGACCTTCCGCCCCAGCACGTTGGTGCCCAGGGTGGGCGGCATCGGCTCATGGCCCACCTGCGGAAGCAAGATAGAGAGCAAGCTGTCGGCGACGCAGGCTCACCATGCTTCTGCCCCAGCCTCTACCTCATCTCTCACACGGCCTGCACTGCCCCCGTTCTCCAGGTGAACACCCCAGAACTGTCACCAGCGCCCCCAGAAGCAGCGGATGCCTGGTTCAGGCCACACATTCTCTGGCTCCCTTGCCTCAAGTTCTGGGGAAGAAACCCCTATTTTTAAGTACTTGGAGCTCCACGCTCATTCAGAATAAATTTCATCTCTAAAAGCTTCACCCAGCCTGGCTCCCTGCCCCGCAGGGCCAAACGCACCGTGCTCAGGCCGCAGTGCCAGCGCCCCCACTGCACACTGTCGCCGGCTTCCAGTCTCCACCAGGCCACTGCGCCCAGCACAGCTGCGCCTCCTGCCCCTCAGCCGCCGCCCTCTGGTCCCTAAGCTCACCCCACCGTCGCCTGCGCCTGTGACGAGGCTGCCTCAGGCCTGCAGGGCTGCTGGGGTTCCTGTGTAGCCAGCAGGTCACACGCAGGTTCCTGCCACCCACACCCTGGCAGCACTCCACTGAGGGTTAGGTGTCTGCGGTGCTGCCACCCCAGGGGGCGCCAGGTGGACAGCAAGGTGCGCATAAGCCTGGAGCCCAGACGGGGAGGGGACAAGCGGCCCTGCTGGGCAAGGCCAGGACAGCAACAGGTGGGGGGGTCAGCCTCGGTCCTCCACACACTCCCCAGGCTCAGCTTCTTCTTGGTCCTAATCAGGCAGGTGGTTTTGATTTTATTTTTTGTCTCACTAGGTAGTTCAGTTTGGCTTTGAGCTCACTGTGTAGTTCAGGTTGGCCTCAGACCCAGTTGATCCTCCTGCCTCAGCCTGCTGGGCTTGCAGGTGTGTGTCACCAGACCAGTGTCTTTATTTGGGGGAAAGGGGTTGTCTCTTGTATTCTGAAGCCTGGATTATAAATTTTAAACCCTGTGATTACAAGGACTATCTTTTTTTTGAGACAGGGTCTCGCTTTATAGTTCAGGCTGGCCCTGAGCTCACTATGGTGCCCAGGCAAGCCACCGCGAACTCAGCAATCCTCCTGTCTCTGCCTCCCGTGCTGGGATTGCAGGCGTGAGCCACCATGCCCGGCACTGTGGTATGTGGTATTGATTGCTGGTGAGCATGTCTCCACACCCAGCATTATATGTGGTTACCAGGATTGACCTCAGGACCTTGCGCTTGCGAGGCAGGCGCCAGAACCACTGAGCTAAATCTCCGGCCCCCTACAAGGACTATCTTAAAACAAACTCAGCCCAGGGGAGCTGGGCAGGTCTGGAAGGGGAGTCGGCAGATCTCTCCCTCCTGGGGCTGCGGTGGAGGCCCCACCCTCCGAAGTGCAGGCCGTGCTCTCTTTAGCCCCTCCACCCCGAGTCTCCACCCAGCCTATAATGTGGGGTCCCTGTAAGTGGGGTCTCGCTGATTCTCACCTCACCTAAGTCTGTGTCCCTCCACCCCAGGTCCCCGTGGCTTCCGAATCTGTTGAATTTACTTCCTGAACTTGCACTCGGCTTAACAAAGGCTCTCTGGCCAGATGGCACCCTGTCCTCTCACCTCCGCGTCTGTGTTCCCCACCTCTGCCAAAAGGGTCCCTCACGTGCCAGCACCAAGGCACTGCCAACTTCCAATCTCAGGACTGGCTGCCACTGAACCCACACAAGCCCGAGACCGACACTTGCTCCAGCCCCTCAAAACAGTGAGTCCCTTCTGCAAGACGTGGTTCTGGTGCCACCATGTCCATCCGGCTCTCCCCAAAAGGGCGCCCCCATCTCCGATGCCCTCACGACACCATCTCATGCCCTGGGCTCCCTCACTCCCCATTCTTTCACAGAACACCTTATTTCAATTCTCTTTTCAAACCCGTAAACCAAATCAAGCCCAGGTGAGGCCACTGCTCTCGCCAAGCCCCACCCCCCAGAACCTCCCACTTAACTCAGTCTTCAGCGAAGTGCCAGTTTCTCTCCCAAACCTGGGGCTGCCATGGCTGTGAACCCCAAACCTCTCAATAACGTGGCCCCCGCTCCCAGACGGCAACCAAACGTCAGCCTCAGGCCACCCTTCCGGGGAGCAGATTCCAAACCTCAGTTTCGGTCTGCTCAGGCACCTCGATGGCCGACCAAAGCTCCCCATTCCGTCAGACTTCTGGCCGCACTCAGAACCCCCATCCCCAGCCCAGATTTCAGGCATGCCCATTCTTCAAGCCCTCTTCTTCCCACAGCACCGGACATCGCCTCGATTCAGTTACAGTACAAGCACAGAAGATCCCACAACCACTGGCCTTAAAACAAACTTCGAAGCTCCATCCCAGTGTTTTACTTTGCATCCTCTACTCGTGCAAACTGGAGAATTCTGGCCCACGGGTCCAGACATGAGTCCAAGGCTGACCCATGCTCACCCCACCTCTACCTTTCCGGGTGATGCCCACCTCAGTTCTCCCCTTGCACCCCTGACTCTGTGTGCACGGACACCCCTCGCTCGCCTTGACCTCTCTCTTCCTCAAGCAAACTCGATACCACGCTGCTGGCCACCACCGTGCGTGCCAGGTGCCCAGCGCGTCCAGTCCCATCCCTGTCTTGGTCTCAATCTGGCCCAGCCCCTATCGACCCGCCAGTCATCCCCGCCGCCCCTTCGGTCCAGTCCCGATACTCCCAACCCCCACAACCGCAGCCCCGCGTCACCCCTCTCGTCCCCGCGGCCCCCTCTCCGCCGCACTCGTCTCCACCACTCCGCTCCTCCAGCTCGGCGTCGCCCTATCTGTTCCCTCCCCGGAACGCGTCACACCATCCCCTCCTCCCACCAAACGTGTCGTCGCCATCAAATCCATAGCGCCCCCCCATCTCCAATACGCGGACGGCTCCCTCCGCCGAACTCTGCCGCCGCCCTGGGCTCAAGCCCTCCAGCCCCCGCCGCCTTTCCCTCCGGCGTTTCTGGCCCCGACATCACTCCTTCCTTTGTCCCCTAAAGACGCTTTTAAGCGCATCTCCGTACGGTCCCCACTCGTCCCCTATTTTCTAAGTATTTTGCCTTGGCCCCCAACCGTCCTCCCTACCCCTTCACCCAAACTTCGCGCCCCTCCCCTAATTCTGTGGCCCCTTCTCTCCCCAGATCCGCTGCCTCCTTCAGCTCCCCAACCCCATCGCCTGCTCCCCTGGACACCCAGGCACTATTTCCTTCCCTTCCCAAGCCCGTCGCTCAGATCCCTGTGCCCGCGCACCCCCGAGCCCGACCCGATGCCCAGTCACTGCTTTGCCGGCCCCTTCTAGCACCCCCTTTGGCCCCCGCCCTCTCCCCATCCACCGCCGTCGCCTCCCCACTCAGTCCTCCTCCAGGTCCCGGCCTGTCACCTGGATGAGCAACTTCACGTAGAGCAGCGGGTGGCTGAGCGCCGTCACGCCCGCGCCCAGGGCCACGAACAGGGCTTCGGTGGTCGGGGCGCTGTCCCCAGAGCCCAGGCCCCCGGACGCGCCGTCCATCCTGCGGGCCGAGGGCTGCGCCGCAGGCCGGGGGTGGCGCGGGTGTGCGCGGTGCGCGGGCGGCGGGTCGCGAGCCCGGGCCTCCACTCCCGCCGCCGCTCCACCGCGAGCTCCTGCTCCCGCTCCGGCTCCCGCCATCCCCGCGGCGTCGCCGCGAGCCCAGGGGGCCACTTCCGGGTCTAAAGCCCCCATGGCGCGGGGCGCGAGGCCACGCCCCGTCACGTGAAGGTCACGCCCCCTGCGTCGGGGGCGGGGCTGCGGTCTGGGGCACCGGAAGTGGTCCTGGGCGGTGGCGGGCGCGGGCTGAGAGCTGGCTTGGGGGGCGGCGGGGCGCGCGTTGCGGACCGAGAGTCGGGGTCCGCGGGGCGGCTGGGCTTGCGTGCTTCTCAGCCTCCCCGCGGCTTGCTCTCCGGTTCTGACCCCGCCCCCTTTGTGGCCCAGATCCGGGTCACCGCGGCCTAAGAAGGTCGGGGTGCCAGACAGTCCCGGCTGCAGGCCCAGCCGCCGTCCGCGTCCCCACGTTCCCTGAGGCCCGGTGCGCGGCCCCCTCCCTGGATCAGTACTCTGTGCGAGCACGTTCAGGCTCTGCGCCTGGAGCCTGGGCTAATGAAAACTCTAACACTGGCCCTTAAAGTGGACTTAGGCGTGCCGGGAACTTTGGAGAGTACGGCACACGTTTTGTATCTAACCCAGCAGGCCTGCGAGGGAGAGCTGAGTGCAGCACGTGGGTCCTGAAGTCGGCAGGGACCGTGGTGGTGATGTGGCCGCGGAACCCTTGCCTGTATTCACAGTGTTGCTAGACCTTCCTGAGAGAGGTCCGTGTGGTCCCGTCGTACCCCTTAAGCCACTCACCCTTGCCGCTCCTGACAACAATGGCTGTGGACACGTTCCAGGATCTAGACGCGCCAGTCTCTTGCCATGGGCTCCATCTGCAGTCCTCTACCTCCATCTCCCTGCCTAGGCTTGATCTGATGCCTGCAAGAGCCTGCCAGCCCTTTCAGTTTACCTGTCTTCTCCAACCCCAACCTGCATCAGAGGGCTTTTCTTCCTCTGGGAGGACTTTAAATGACTTCCTTTTGAGGGTAAGGAGCTGAGACAGGCTCATGCCATGTAATTCAGGCTGCCCTTAAACTCAGCGATCCTCCTGCCTCAGCCTCCCAAATGCTGGGATTAGACATGGCCATCATCTCTGGCTTTGGGTTTCTCTCTCTCTCTCTCTCTCTCTCTCTCTCTCTCTCTCTCTCTCTATCTATCTCTTTTTGAGACGAGGTTTTGCTTTGTAGTTCAGGCTGGCTCTGAGCTCACTATGTAGCTCAGGCAAGCCTCAAACTCAGCAATCCTCCTGCCTCTGCCACCTGAGTGCTGGGCGTGAGCCACCACACCCAGGTGTTTCTGGTTCTTGACATAGCGTGAACTCACTAGCCAAAGCTGGCCTCAAACTCATGGCAATCCTCCTGCCTCAACCTCAGAGTGTTGCAATCACAGGTGTCCCCACCACGCCCAGTAGCGCTGTGTATTTTTATCATGTGTTGCACATACAGTAAAGGTTCAATAAATTGTTTTCAGGTGATGGAGGAGCTTGCCCAAGCAAATAAGTACAAATAGGTCACAAACTAGGTGCAGTGGGTGGGGCACCCCTGTAATCTCAGCAATTAGGAGACTGAGGCAGGAGGATTCAGTTAAGTTAGACCTGGGGCCGGAGGGTTAGCTCAGTGGTTCTGGCGCCTGCCTCGCAAGCGCAAGGTCCTTAGTTCGACCCCGGTAACCACATACAATGCCAGGTGTGGTGACTCACACCTACCAGCAATCAGTACCACATACTACAGTACCGGGCGTGGTAGCTCACGCCTGTCATCCCGGCACTCAGGAGGCAGAGACAGGAGGATTGCTGAGTTCCAGGCTTGGCTGGGCTACACAGTGAGCTCAGAGCCAGCCTGAACTACAAAGGGAGACACTGTCTCAAAAAAAAAAAAGTTAGTTAGACCTGTACAATACCAAGTTATACTTCTGCAATCCGGGCTCATGGAGACAGCAAGAGGAATCAGAGAATTCAAGAGGAATCATGTTCAGAATATATACGTATAGCCGCTCAAAGATACCGTTGGTCATAAGAATGATAGG